>QVRM01000249.1:0-26832 GCA_003439945.1 Dermanyssus gallinae | reverse complement strand
TAGAGAATGTGTCGGGGCTTCTTTTGATGAGACATTCACGTAGCAGTAAATCTCATATCTTTGCCGACAGCTGCAGGTTTGAGAAACAGTTTTTTCATTGAATTCACCCGAGCGTGAGACGATAAAACAGCCAGGAACCTAAATGGTTTAGTTCGCCATCACCTTCGATATTTAGAACAGCGCCCAGAGAATGTTACCTATGTGTTGCGTACTTCTTGTTAAATTGTAATTAATTATATTGTTGTCACGTTCCTCACAATAAAAAAAAACACTCCAGAAAGCTTATGGGCGAATGCATGTGGCAAGGTACAGGTACAAATTGTAAAACAAATTGCATACTTGATTGTGCGATCGTTGAGTGCAGATTGGCTTAGTGGCTTTTAAAAGTCTCTATTTTATGTTTGTAGTCTACTACTGTTAATACCTGTTTTTGTTCTAGAGTCCGGCGATAGATAAAACTAGTTAATAACAATTGTATACATTTGCAGCCGCTTTATTTAACACGATTATTCTACAGGCATACACTACTATTTTAGTAAGTCAGATAGCAAAAGCATCGAGATTGCTGGGACAAGGCTGTGCGGCAGGGTTTTTTAAAAAGCATTTGATATGGTGGACAGAACAAAGTCTTATCAAATTATCTTGGAGGAGAATTTTAAAAGAAGCAGGGTGGAGTTACTGGGAAATTTTTACAGGAATAACACGGCTCGAATTATAATAGCAGCCGGGCAATTCAGAGCGTTTATAGTTACTAAGGGGGTCATGCAAGAATAATTGTTGTCATCGGAGAATTTAAAAATGTATATAGGGAGAATAGCGTGACGAATTAATAGCAAGAATATAGAATGGCAAATAGGGAAAAAAGGGTATATATATATATATATAGATTCTGACAGAACCACTTATATATATATATATATATATATATATACATATATAATGTTAGTATTTATTAAGAATACCGATGGAGCGACAATTGTCTCCTGAGAACGTGTGCACTGGGAATATTACTCTATCTCGTATAGAGTGAGTTGGTACCACTTCAGCAGCGTGCCGCGGACGGACGCCGCGTTCCCCGCGTTGGACGTCGAGGTCGAGGCGCTGTCTCAAGAAAGCCGCAGATCTCTTGTCTCCAGCTGCGAGGTTTAGCTGCTCGCCGACTCTGTGGAGGAGTTTGCGGGTGAAGTTGCCTGGGCCGCCCAAGGTCTCAATATATATATATATATATATATATATATATATATATATTAGTGTTGCTCTTTGCTGACGATATGGTAGTGGTAGGGCGGGGCACCAGCAAAGTTTAACAAATGTTGAATGCATGTAGGGAAGCATCAGATGAACTGAACATGGTGTTTAATAAAAAAGAGCGCCATAATTGTAATTATTGGGGTTGGGGAAAAGGGTATAAGGCCTGTATTACTGGAAAGGAAATTAGACTATCTAAGTTAGTACAAGTATCTGAGGCTGACAGCGACTACAGAGGATAATTATTTCGAGGAAGAAATATATTACGAAGGAAGGACGGCTGAAAGAGTGAAAAGAAGAAAATGAAATCATCAAATTTGCGTTGATTTGCCGTTTTGATTGCGCCAAAGAGTTTTTTAGAGGGAAAATTGTGTCAAAATGTATACAACGGAAAATACAAAGTAAGCTCAAATTTAATATTAGGATAAAAAAATGTCACAAATAAAAGATAGGATAATCATATTAAGCTAGTGAAAAACGACACTAAGAATCAAAACGAAGTGAAATCTCAAAAACAGGGTTCGCGGCTAAGGAGATTAAGTACAATAGTCAGTAATGGGCAAAAGCAAGAGTATAGGAGAAAATAGGGATATCGAGGGTAAAAAGTCATATACGGGCAGATGAAAATTGGCGGTGGATTACAGATCGAGCTTGGCATGTAAATATGGAAAGAAAAAGGGGTAGAATGGATACAAGATAAAAATGCGAGTGGGCTGTTGGCAGACCCCAGGGCAGGGTTGTTAGATACAAGAATACTACGAATTTGGGT
This sequence comes from Dermanyssus gallinae, assembly GCA_003439945.1. NCBI lineage: Eukaryota > Metazoa > Arthropoda > Arachnida > Mesostigmata > Dermanyssidae > Dermanyssus > Dermanyssus gallinae. The sequence continues at coordinate 24,815 of QVRM01000249.1, read as the reverse complement.
TAGGAATGAGTCAATTGAACATATTGTGAAAAAAATTGTATAGCCTTGGGGCGGGGAAGCAGAGTTATAAACCTGTCGTAGGCCTAGCTTTATGACCAAATGTTAAAAAAGTAGGTATTGGCGGATACATTGGTGATATGGATGCGTAGCTAATATATGTTTATGCTGCCGCTCTAAGTGCCCCTGATATAAAAAAAAGTGACACGTGTATTTAGGTACACATGTCAAACAAAAAATAAATCAATTAATCGTTATTATCGTATTCAATTATCGTAAACTGCACCAATATGATCAAATATTTAATATAAAGGATAACCTCCCTTTATTTAGAATTAGTAAAAGTTTAAAGAGCGTTAAATCCTTAGTTCGTTTCGATTAGTTTAATATGTTGCTTTAGTATAAAATATTTACTTTATTATTATATTTAAGCATGCAACTAAGGATATCTCACGACGAGACAGATTAATGATTTAATTTTAATAACCATTTACTACTACTATATTATTATTACTATTATTAAATTGTTTAAATCAACAGCTATTACGATTGGTATCACATGTTTTACATGTCTTATGAGTAATAATATATTTAACAATGATATTTTTACAACAATGCTACTAAGTTAGCTTTACTAGAAGCCTCACTTTAGGTGTTTAGGAAATGTTTATTTTTATATGACTGCTTTGCACCACGTTACTAAAACGTGTAAAATGTGTTGCAAAGAGCACGTATATCTTTCTGGTGACGTGTGTATCTCAGTGTTAAGATAAGCCAATGATGAGTAAACAATTAATAACATATTAGTATAAATTAATAATGGTATATATAATAACGCAAATATATTGTTTTTCTTTATCTATAAAATCATATCCACAATATAACAGACTATATTTCCTCTATGCATAGTGTTCACCAGCTATGGCAAGGGTATCTAACTGTGTAGGACAGCTTGGGATGGCGCTATCACGTCTGGCAGCCTCATTCTCTTCATGTGAGAACCTAGTGAAAGAAGTCGTTCTCTTGAACGCAATCGTAGTATTTGAGGCAAGAGAAATTCAAATTCTCGGCAGGTGTGAGGACGGAATAAGATCACTGCTCGGAGATAAGAACTCCCAGAGGGAGTGCATTCTTTGTGAAGAAAAGATGCAGTTTCTATTTAGGGAGGTGACTAGCACATCCGTTTGAGTGAGGCTGCATGCCATACTCAGGCCAAAATGAAGTCATTGGCTTTGTGCCGTACGGCGGGAAACACCACAATGCTTATCGCTGACAATAGCGTAAAACGCCGCGTTCGACCTATGTCTCGAATCAAGCATAGACAATTACCGGGTATGTCACTACGGAGCCAAGATTGAGGAGATCGACAAACCAGGCCTAGCCTACATACGAATCGGGGCCACATAGCTCATACATGCAAGATAAACTATACCATTCTGTGTATTGATAACCTGCATTAGGAAGATAGCAATCTTTTGGTCTTTCGGAATTTAGTCCTGACTAACTCATCCGTACTCTCTTTGCCGAGGAAGTGGCCATTCTATGGAGAGGTGCTCCGACGGTCGTTCCCGCATTCTTTTACATAAACCACTATGTTTACACTTCGGGGTACGCAGTCAAGAAAGGAATACGTGAACCTGCGTTTATAGGCGCAGCCTACACAATTAATTTTAACAAGGACTTTGATTGGTCGTTCAAAGAGGGGAAACATTTGCACTAATGAAGATCATCAAAGAATGGGAGCCACCACATTTTGAAAGAAACGTCATGTCTACAAACACACCGCGAGTGACAGAAGCTCTTTCCTTGCGCTTGACCTCCGTCGTTGCTTCCATTCCTCTGGCCAGATCTCGAATAAAACTTGCTGTCCTGCTGCTGATGGGTCATAGTCTTTCTATAGTTACCGGTACGGAATAAAGACTGTTCTTGAAATCTGCGTATTGGCGTCTGTTTATCTGTTCGGATTGCTCTGCTACCCATCCTGTGCTAACAGAGCTATGATTGAGCTACGAGGAACCAACAATGCAAGACACTGTAATATCCTCGGCCAGCTATGGTCACGCCATCAAATCTCTTATTGTTGTCCAATCCGAGGTCCCGAGGTTCCAACTCTGCTGGCAACCTTGCCTTCCTAAGGGCTCTTTTAATAATTTTATTCAGTTCCATGCGCCGTGAAATTCCGTCAGAGCTTCTTGAACAGCTTAATGGGTGTAGACCGTAAGTACGGACCTCATTTCCGCATGCTGCGAAATAAAATAAATCGCATATGCCACGGTGTTGATGAAATGTATAATAAATTCATTCGATGCGGCCGTTTCCTAATTGACCAGTTTACGCCCATTGTCGTCGATAAGAAGATTAATATTCTTATGTATCGCGTCTCGATCAACTCACCGCTTTCGTCGCCGAACTTCGAACCGTGCTCTTCCCTTCACCGGAAGCTCAGGAAGGCAACAAAGCAACTTTGCATTCTGACGGAGTTGAATATAAACGTCAAAGACAGCAGGGCTCTGTTCCGATATGCCAACATGCGGATCACTGGCAATGAAGCCCTCCGTACCCTGGTATTAAGCGCTAGCTCTGCATCAAAGAACGAGGATAAGGCTGAGCTCCTGGCATCGCATTTCTCGATAGTTTCTAGCGACTCACCGATCGAGTTCTACGAACATGACATTTACCTGCAGCTGCTGCGTTTAGAGCCCAAATGCTGCCACACACCTGAGAGCACCCCGTCTATATATTCTCTGAACAACTAGGTACATAAACAAACGATATGTTAAGCAGAGCCTTTAAAGTCGAGCTCCGCTTTAAAAGCTCTGCTTTTTCGAGCGTTTGTATTATAATTCCAAAATCCCTACGTTTTTAAGCAAAGCATTCTGACCCGGTATACAAGAAGGGGCGCCCAAGAAACGCGCCGAGAAACATTGTTCCGTGTCGCAGTGCTCGGTCGCCGGCATAGCTTTTGAGTAAGTTCTAGTCCGACAGATCACCAATTATATGACTGTAACAAATTATTCGATGCGGCGCAACATGGTCTTGTGTCTCGACGATCTATATGTTTCCTGCTTCTGTAGGAGACGTGGTGCCACCGTCCCATATCGGCTTGCCAACGGTCGAGTCGCCACTTCGCACTTTTCCATGTGGTGCGGCAAAAAGCCTTAACGCCCTCGCGCCCGACCATATAAAAATAGCCTCTCCCTGCCAACGGATACCACAATGATGTGCTGGAAACACTCGCCAGGGTATGCGACATCATATGAGACGGGCAAGACCCCAGAGGCTGTGAGAGGCGTCATATATGATAAGTGGCCGCCCTGAAAAAAACGGGGGAGTCCGACCCATAGCCCTTGGTTTGCACTGTGCAGAGACTGGCCACAAAGACCTTGTAGATAGATTTTAAAAATGTTTATAGCTTAAATAAACGAGAGCACCTCTCGACTAAGGTTTCTTAGCAAGCCCCAGCCCTCTATTCAATGATACACGAAGCACATGGCAGGCCAATTTCCCTGACGTTCGGTGAGGTTGAAATCACGTCATCAGCCAGTTGTCAGCTGGGGACGTAGCCGTCTCTCGTTATTATTATTATTGCTGTAAACGAAAAGCCATTCTTTGTCAAATAGCGAGATTTCCCTCAATTTGAAGGATTTTTCTTGCCAGCGCCTTGTGGCCGGTCGAACACGCTTGACAGCGCTGTTTGTTGATGTTTGCATTGGATCTGGCTACGCAGCCAGGCAAGGACAGAAGGGAACGGTACGACCAAGGTGACTTGAACTGCGGCCTGGCCTTCTGCCGTTACTGTTGCTGCTGCTACTACTACTTATAGGGGTACAGCAGACGGGGGTTTGCTGCTAGCCGCCGTTAGGCCACGGGCGGCAAAGTTCGAATGGGCCGTTAGAGGCGCCCCGGAGGCCCTGATGGCGCGACCAAAGTTGCCTCGACCACGGCCAAGGATTATCGCAATACACGCTGGGCAAGACCAGGTTGTGGGGTAGCGAGGCAGCGGGAAGTCACGGCTAATTCGTTCGACCGGCGCCCGCACCCACCGGTTGCGGCTGGCTGATTTCCATCGACACGATTATGGCGGGGATCGCAGAAGATTTAGACGGTGCCTGTCTTTCATTCCAACACTACAGCAGCATCGACAAGCGTCTCGGTCATTTTCTCTATATACAACAACTTTTGTTGATGTTGTTTACCACTCACGCAGTTGGTGAATGGATAGACTGCTCAGCCAGTAAACAAGCGAAGGGCGTGGCATTGTTAGACAGATAGATGCATGCGCGAGCGGATATCAGAAATGTTAAGTATACATGTTTAACAGAACGGAGCAGTGCAAATATAAATCAGGCAAGCTAAACGCAATTAAGAAATTTTTCGCATTACAAATGTCAACTTAAATAAGAGCCCCGAGTACTCTGCCTGCACCATCTACTGTTTATATTTTTCATTACTAAACTGCATTTCACAAAGCTAAAGTTCTAGGTAAATAAACTTGTTGAAAAAAGATGAAATCACCTTCGACAAAATTCAAGTTGCGCTTTGTATAAGGACTTTACACAAACAGTAATCATCTTGGTTATACATATATATATATATATATATATATATATATATATATATATATATATATATAGGTTACTAGTAATACAACACATATTATATTTACGTCTATTTTACTATGATTCTTCTTGTTAAATGTTTTTTGTTAAATCTTACAACGGAAAACGACCTTGATCAACGACATAAACCCTCACACAAAACCCCACACACTCGTCAAATATATGTGTATATATATACATATATAGGTATATATATATATATATATATATATATATATATATATAATATATATATATATACATATATATATATATATATATATATATATATATATATACTGGGTTGATCCATAAGTTCGTTCGGCAAGTTGCATGCGTCGTACAGCGCAGCCCCGGGGGAGAATACAAACTGTTGGACAAGTGTTGTTCATCGACATGGCAGTAAGAACAGGCCTGCGTTGTATCATACCGTGGAATTCTTTCAAAAGATTTAGCTCACGCGAACTGTGACGCTCGAGTGAGAATGGCAGGGTAAAATGTGCATTTTTGGCATTTACTGCTATTTTATTTCCAAAAGAGAAATAATGCAACCCAAGCCGTAAATAAGGTATGTAAAATGTATAGCGGAGAAGGACGGCGACTTCGACGTTAACGCCATAGACCGGCTCGGGCGTCCAACGTTGACAGTGAACACGGCCACATTACCAAAAGTAGTCGAACGAAACCCACACTTTCAGCTGCGATAGATCATGGCCATTGTCGACGTACCGTCCCGTTCACACTCGTTCGAAGGCATATCCATGTCAAAGGATTCGTCAGTAAGTTGGATGTATGGGTGCCACACGCGGCTAGCAATCGCCACCTGGAGAAGCGCGTGCTAGTGTGCGATCAGCTCCTGAAAAAAACGAGGATCGCACCTTTCTCCGCACCGTGGTGACAAGGGATGAGAAGTGGATATTAGATAAGAACGCTGTCTACAGGAGGGCGTGGCTTAAAAAAGGGGCGAGCTCCAAGCAACTACCAAGCCTAAGCGATGTTAAGTATGTAGTGGGATATTTTATGAGCTATTACAGCCAAGCGAAACCGTCAATACGATGAAATACTGAAATACTACAGACGAGAAAAGACTTCTCACCACGACAAAACAAGACCAACAACAATTTTGCTCAACACCAAGAAGTTGATGAAATTTGGACGGAATGTTTTGCCACATCGTGCATATAGTCTCGACCTTGCTTCATCGGAATTTTCATCGCACTTGAGTGAGTTGAAGAGCGAGAATAACAACGAGTTAGGCGCACTTGCTTAAGTATATATATATATATATATATATATATATATATATATATATATATACAGGGTGTTACGTAAAAAGTTGTACTTCTTTCGAGGTTTGATAGAGCTCGGCAAGAAAATAATTTTTCCCAATGGGCGGAAGCCAAGAAAACGTTTTGTTTAGGAGTAAGGATGAAATTTAGAAAAGTCGTTATTCTGCCTTATTTTCTCCTACATAGTTGTATAAAATCTACGTTTGCGGGAGAACCAGTCAACGCATGAAGCAACCGATCATACCAGTGTGTTCGGCGGAAAATTTTGCACCATCACTTTGGTACGAAAATGACGGGCATTAAATTTGCTATCGTCAGAGAGTGTTCGTCATTTGTGCGCAATGGCAAAATTTTTAGATTTTGCACGTGAAAGCTTCAACGTAAGTTATAACAACAAATCGACTTTTTATGATTGATTTATTCCACCTATTTGCTTTTTGCTAGCTTGCGTTAGGTGTCATTTAGGTTATGCAAAATTTTCCGCCGAACACACTGGTATGATCGGTTGCTTCATGCGTTGACTGGTTCTCCCGCAAACGTAGATTTTGTACAACTATGTAGGAGAAAATAAGGCAGAATAACGACTTTTCTAAATTTCATCCTCACTCCTAAACAAAACGTTTTCTTGGCTTCCGCCCATTGGGAAAAATTATTTTCTTGCCGAGCTCTATCAAACCTCGAAAGAAGTACAACTTTTTACGTAACACCCTGTATATATATATATATATATATATATATATATAGTCGCTTGCGCCGATGACATCACTTTTCATTGCCTACTTTCTTTAGAAAATCGGACTAGCGATGTTAAGAATACAAACGGCCAACTTAAGCTTATACCAAATTGGTACTCAAAACGCAGGCTGTGTTTGAAAATTAATAAAGCGATCAATAACAATTAAATTCTATAATACTAATGTACAACAAACATTTGAATACAAATGCTTGGGTGTAACCATTGACCCCTCACTGGCGCATTAAAGGGAATATATGCCACTTAAGTTATTCAAGCAAAGATGGCATCAAAAATTGCTCCCTGGACGACGTCTCGATTAATAAGACATTTCGACGTTAGTATTATTATAATTACTATATTTCTATAAATATGTCCATACATTTTAATGAACATTCGCGGACATGCTCTTATATATATATATATATATATATATATATATACAAAGAGAAAGCGTCTACATGGAATCGAGTATGTAGGATGTTTTAGGCAAACATTATATCAACGAAACTCGTTTTTTGTCCATCCCTCTGCTTTCTCAGGTCTACCTAAAACGTATACTTATTGGTTTTGTTGTCAGGGTTGTTGTTGTTACTGTCGTCGTCGTCGTTGTTGTCGTAGGTGTGAGCTGCGTAAGCTGAGATTGAGGATGATGGGCAAAAAATCATCAATGTGGGATCATCATATTCGTGGCCGCCATCTCCGCCGTTGCTGCTGTTGTTACCCTCGCCGTGCTGTAGACTTAGCGGTACGGATGGCTGCCCCGTGAATAGGACAGCGTTGGCGGCATGAGAAGCTGCCGCAGCCGCTGCCGCGACATTGGACTTTGTGGCAGACCCTCTTTGGCGGGCCCCGTACGACAGCAGTACAGAAACGACTAAAGCGATGGAACGAACCAGAGCACCATCGAGCGGCCAAGCGTACGCTGAAGTGCGTACGATAAAGGGCGTATGAGGCAGGCCCCAGGCCTAGGACCAGCGCCAAGGCCGTGAAACGAGGAAGAGAAGAGGGTCGTGGAGCCGAAGCAAGCGGCTGAGGCTGCTGCTGCTGCTGCCGCCGCCGCCGCCACCACGCTGAAGCAGACCACGCGTCCTCTATGCGTTGATTCGAGTGAGTGAAGGCCATCCAGGTCAAGCGGAGAAAGACTCAACCTGAGCAGAACAATGGCGACGACAGAGATGGGCACTGGCAATAAAGATAGAAGAAAAAGGGCAGGAAGAGGCTAGATAGGGGAGAGAGAGAGAACGGCACAACGAGTAAAACACACAGGTATGCATGTAGAGAGACTGGGAATAGCGGGAGAGATCGAGCGAGAGAGAGAGAGAGGCAGAGATCTAGAAGAGCAGCTAAAGCCAGTGCCAAGCAAACGCGAGAAATGACGCACGCACTTGCCCGATGACAATCGGGCTGCCGCTTGTCTAGGGCCGCCCGTAAGAAGAAAAGCTACCCCCAACCTAGAAGCCGGGAGCCGGGGGTAGGCGGGCCGAGGTCGGCAGGGACCAGCTGAACCAACGACAACAGCAGTGAGGGCGACGACAACAAGAACGACGGGGACAATGACAATGGTGGTGGTGCTGCTGCTGTTGATGATGATGAGGATGATGGTGATGGTGATGATAATGATGATGAGGCCGATGGTGATCATCAGAGCATCAGAAGCTCGCGCCCAGCGTCAGGTGCCTGCCTGCCTGCGTAGTCGTGAGCATGAATGGAGGCAGATAGGCACACTGGTCGTGCGCACCGTGACCAATTGAGCGAACAGCGACCGACCATGGCGTCGTCTCGTGACGCACTACCATAAAACCGGAAAGCGACGGCAGCGGCATTGTCTGAAATAGATGATCTACCAGCCGGCGCGCTGATCGTGCAGTGGTGAAGCCATCGGTTTAGCCAAGAAAGAAAGCTTGCAGATTGGGCCGCTGCTGCTGCTTGCCCGATCGCCGTGATTGTTATCGTCGTTGTCGCTAGCGACATCGGGTTCGTCAGTGTTGGCTTCTGTGAGTGGTGACCCCCCCGGTACGGCCCATCGTCTTTTGCTGGCTCAGGTTTTGCAGGCCGATCTCCCCCCGATGCCTGACCCCATCGACGCCCCCCCCCCCCCCCCCCACTGCTTCTATACCTCTCCTGTCCGATTTTGGAGGCTTGCTGACTCTCGGCGGTGTCGGCGTCCGGCCGCCGCCGTTGGCTTAAGTTTGAATTGACCGCAGTGATTGCTTGTCCAGCCAGTCGATTCGTAGCAAGCAGCCCGCTAAGTATATATGCACACGCACACATTCGCGTGCCCTCTGCATGCGCGTGCTTTCACATACATGCACATCCCTGCTCGCTCAAACACACAACTTTAGCGCCCAATTCTACCAAGCTGTATATATATATATATATATATATATATATATAAGGGCATATTCGCCGTGCGCGTGAACTCGAGCGCACAGCGCGCGACATTGACTGCGAGTTTTTCTTCTCCATTCTCAGTGATGTTTATGCATCTGAGATTACTTGCTATTCCAAGTTTTTTGCTACCCACTCATGGACAGAAACATTAGCAGCAGCAGCGGGATGATTTATGATATATGAGTGCATGAGGACAGAAAATGAATGAATGAAGGACTGACTGAATAAATGAGCAAGTGGCGCTGGCGCCCCGGATCACTGGCGAGGTGTTCTCTCGTCTGGCCTGGCGTGTTCTAGCCGCTGTAGGCTAAAAGAAACGTGACGGTAGCCGCGGCCGCCGTGACATTGCGCCGCTGTCATCGTCAGCCAGACAGAGATGAGGGGCTGAGCTGAGAGATCCAGCCTGGCCCGGCACGACACGGACGACGGCCGTGTTGGCCGTCTTCGGGATCAACCACAAAGCCTCGTTTTCTTGCGCTGCGCCATCCTCGGCCCCCAGAAGACCCCAATTTCTCGACTCTCGGCCATTTCCCAATCCTGCACCCCCCCCCCCCCAGATCTCAGCTCGCCTCTCCACGAACCTCATACGGTAGCAGCAGCACCGGCCGCCGCAGAAAGAGCGAACACCGTGGATGCCAGCCTTGTCGCTCGCCGACCGTGCCGCTACCAGCGACGCCGCCACCACCCCCGGCCGCTGGCTGCGCCTCGGGAGCAAATTGCCCGGAAAAGTCAAGTTGATGTTGTGACGTTGTCTGGTCGTGTTCTTGCCGGCTCTGGACGGCGGAGGGAGACAAGCACATCTTCCAATACCTTCTTTTTCTCCGTTTCGTCTTCCGCAGCTTCCGCAGTCAGACCGCCCACCGACCGCCTTCCATCCGAGGTGTTACCCCCCACCTCCCCGCTTCCCGACTGACGCTAAAGCAGCGCTACTTCTACAGCGTTGACCCGTCGCGCCCCGCCTCAGACCAACCAGCTCAACAAGCGCGGTCCAGTGCGTTACCACTTAGCACTAACCATCGTGGCCGCCAGGAGGCCATTCTGCTACCACTACAATTACGATTTGTACTGCTCTGGCACACTGACACAAACCACTATTTGGAGGCGGTCGGTTTTGAGATTTGCAATTTTGCAAAATTAAAGTTTTCATCAATGACTGGTATGCATTAAACTACATCGACGGCGATCACAATGGCAACGATTACGACTTCTACAATAACTACTACTATGATTCTTGCAGATCTCCTCGTTGTCTAGCTGTTGATTCAAAAATATCCTAAGTGGGTCGCCGCCGCCGTGCGAAGATGTTCTACTAAGCGTCAGCGAAAGGAGGGCGTGCGTAATAAGTTTGTCTTGGGGTTGAGGTTCCAGAGAACAGTTAGGGTTGAAGATACTAGGGGCCGAAAAGAGGCGTTTTGAAAATAGGCTCTTCATCGGCGCTGCCGGCCGACACTCCTCCACTGATCCATTACCACTCTACGCCGTACGCCATGGCGTCTATCTCGTCGACGCTGCGTCGGTTAGTGTACCGCCCTCATAGCATGTAAGCATCCATCGAGTCAACTCATAATATACAAGAATAATACACACACACACAGATATATATATATACATGTGTGTGTAACCTCTACACATAGATATATCCTATCCGCGTATAGTCCACATCCGCTGAAGGAGGGCTCATAAATGTCCCCCACAGTGATTCAACAGGTTGCTGCATTTTATAAGCTCTGCCAGTCCAGTTATGCTTAGTTCTTATGTGTCCATATTTATCAAACCATCACTGTTCATGTGGGAAAGATGATAAATGAACAGCAGCATATTCTAACATCGCCGAACGATGCCGCAATTTTCTTTCTAAGCGAAGAACAAATCTTTCGAGTGTTTCAATAGGGCCACTTCAGCTTGCGGCAAACTTGACCGAGTCACTATACGACAGTGGCTTGATCGCCACGTTTAGAAACTCTAAATTAGCCAGATCAGCAGGGTCAATCAGCTGTTGACCGCGTGAGGCGACTTCTGTTTCTGAGCCGCTCAAAGATATTTATTATCTCGTCAATTGTGGTTGATTTCCACATAGAGAACGCATACTGTAGACGGCTGTGCCATGGCCACAATAATACTGATCTTAGAATGATTGCGCGTTATCGTAGCTTATTTGTGGGGTGACACTTTAAATTAAAATATCCATTGGTCGATATGAATATTGTTGACTATCTTGTCAACCGTAAGCTCTCGTCTATGTCACTGTTGCCCCGAATTACCGTACTATTCTACACCAAGAGAAGAAGACACAAGCACTTTGCCTTACTAGTTAGCTACCGTCTCTCTGACGGCTCGACTGTGTAGTCTTTATTGCTGCGATGACGACGGAGAAGTGGTTGTCGTACGACTGAGATCGTACGGTAGTGTCCGTTGTGTTTGAACGCGCGAACTGAATGCCGCCGACGCTGGTTGCCCGCGCAAATGAATGGATTTCAAACAAAGGTACTCAACGACGGCGACAGATACGGCTCTCATCATATAAATGCAACAAATATGTATACTCGGTTCATTTAATGATTTTATGATGCGATGTGTAGCATCTAAACTGACCCCTTGTGGATATAGATAAATATATAGCACAGCGCATTTGAAAGGGGGACGTGGCATAGGAGGCGGATAAGAGGAAATTTCGTAAGTACTCAAATGTTGGGCACCCGTATAACATTACCGATAACCTTTAAGCTCTTAGAGGTCTATGACCAAAAACGTTTACTCATATCTGCGCTTTTGTTTTGCTTATATAATGGGTAAAGTTATACGGGTGCCAAACATATTTATTTATATATATATATATATATATATATATATATATATATATACATATATATATAAGTTACACCTAGATTTGCACATTTAGGCAAACAAACATGTAGATACACATATGCAAAACAAAATTTGCAAGCCGGTGTATCGTGTATTTACTGCCACATATATTAACGAATACCGTCGGGGACATATGCTATACCGCACACAGCACACAGCGGCGCTGTAATCATTATCTACAGACACACCCGGACGCCCGATCGTGTGAACTCAGTATCGTGTGTCATATTTAGGTAAACCATAGGTAACCACGTAATGAGTGTGTTTTTTTAACGCTGCTAACATATACTCTAATACTTGCATGTGACTCTGTTTGCAGACCGAAGCAAAGATCAAAGCAATGCTCATTCGTCTAAGTAGGCTGTCTGTCCTCGCTGTGTGTTCGTATTCTGCGCAGACTGTCGGTTCGGAATGTTGACATCATATGAAGTGTATCGATTGCTTCGACCACCATTATTTTAACTATACTTGTGCTTTTTATATACTTTTGCTTTCTAGATCATCATTTGTCCCCTACGGGCTTGATTGCCGTGACGCACATCTTCAATGTGCCGAAGGCCGGGCATGGCGAGATATTTAGGGCTTTCCCAGCAGTTGATGTGGCAGCATAGTCGCTGACTTTCAGCGGAATGGTTTATCATCTACTCTTAACAAGCTTTAAGAAAACCGCTTAAAGAAAATTATATCTTTACTAATATTACTACTATTTTTTAAATAATAAAGATATATATATATATATATATATATATATATATATATATATATATATATATATATTTTAGATTTTTCCGTAAGGCAATTGCCCGTGTACGGTTTATTCATGTCATGGCTAATTTTAATCCACTCCGGCATTTACCTTGTCTAAATTGGAAACCATGCAAACCAATTTAAAAGTGGCCGGTCTGAATCTTGAACCCAGTCCTCCCGAATGCAAGGCACAGGCTTTGCCACTAAGCCATCTTGCTCGGTTATATTACAAGTCAATTTCATCAAAACTACATTCGTTTCACTTTGCTGGCTAAAAACGAATACTTTTCGGACTGACCCCCAGCCAAGATTTAACGTCTACGAGACACGTTGTTGTCTATCATTACTACTACTGTTGCTATCATTAGTGCTATACCCGCAATATGCTTTTCGTTAGCCTCCACGTCTTCGTACCACACCTTGCCTGAACGGTGACGTCAAATGAGATGAATGTTAACGGTACAGCAGAACAGGCCATTAACGAGAGGTCAGCGTGCGCAACCGCCTTCATCATTATCATGATCATCATGATCACCATGATGCGCTGGCAGTTAGTTACCAGTTACTCCGGCGACTAATGTTGTGAGGACAGTACCAACCGGTTGTAGTTCTGCTGCAACTCTTTACAGCTCTCTCTCTCTTCTGTTTGATTTGATTGATTGGTTTATTTGCTTGATAAGTGTGTGTACACATATCACCCTTTTATATCAGGGGCAACATTACATGTTACATGTGTCGACAACCTTTCCGCTCAAAGCTCTGTAGCGTCTGCACGCGCGCGTTTTCGCTCATTGCGCGAATCATCAGCTACAATTGGAGCATCTGGAGCGGAAGCGAATCATCGGTCCAGTTTGTCTGGCTTGGGTACAGGGTCTCATTTGCACCTCCACCCCCCCCCCTCCCCCGCAGTCGTCCCTCCGACGACGACGCCGCCGCTTTTCCTCTGCCACCGTATCGCAGAGAGTCGTAGCATCAGATTCGTAGCAGACGACAGGTATGACGACGACATTCTGATGCTTCCCCCAGCCACCCACCCTCCCTGCGGACGCGCTGTAGTTCGCGCGTGCACACGTGGCCTTGTCTTGTTTTTCTGCTTCGAGTTATTTTGTGTTATCGGCGCCGTTGTCAGGTGATGCTGCAGAACACCACTATCATCACCACGACCAACGCTACCGTCACTGCAGTCGCCGCTGCTGCTGCTGCCGCTGTTCTAATCTCAGGGCGTGGCCTCGATTCGTTTTTTTGTTCTGGCAGAGCCGACGCGAAACAACAACATGGCTCGGCCGACCACGGTGACAACGCGAGAAACAGGTTCGAGGAAGGGCGCACGGAAGGAACGAAGCAGGAAAGGAAGAAAGAAACAACGACCTACCTTGCGATCTTCGTCACGAGGGTCGTGCTGCTTTTATGCTGCCCGATCGACCGACCGCACGCACGCACGGTCGGTGCGCATTATTGTTGCACGGCGTGCTAGCCCGTTGTCGTTTTCAGCGTCATCGTGGTCGAACCGGCTACCACTGCCGTTGTGGCCACGACCAGACACACTTGCACATACAACACACTCAGGGCTAGGAGAGAGATCAGCACCGCTGACTGACCTTTCAAACATCTAGTGACCGCCCGAGTGAGCGGACCGTGACGTGCACATTCATGCACACTCATATATATATATATATATATATATATATATATATATATATAGACAATACCAATAATAAGAATATTTTTTAGATGTATAGACTATCAGAGTATATTTATTCATATAAATTTGTTATGCTACCACCTTAAAGTGATTTGCTTGCATAAAGAAAGAGAACCCCCGTGTAAGGATGCGCACGTCTCGGCCACCAAATGTGGGTTAATCGGGAGGAAGCTCGGTAAGGCAACTGGAGACGCTCATTCAGGTACCAATGGTCGATGTGGCGTGAAAAGGGTATATATGGAGGCGGAGCGACAGAAACTTTTTGCAAAGGTTACTACCCCTGGTGCATAGAAACTATAAACTAGTCAAACTAATACCTAATGGAGTTTGATGGGTATGCTGCGCGGCATACGCTGAAGCCCTTACCAACTTCAACACGAGTAAAGCAAATACGTCATGGGAGAAGCTGCTAATAATGCCAACACTCCTGCAACGCTTCCCATCACTGAGGCCCATTGATCGATCATTGTATCTAACAATCAGGAATAACGTTACTGAATCGCAGCGGAAAACACCCGCAAACCTTCTTGACGAGTGTAACCGTAAAAATATACGACGCAATACACCAGTCGATTTAGACCATCACAAAGCAAAGATGGCAGAGCGTAAACTGGCCGAAGATGATGTGCAATCCGCGGCACGGCCCCTTCTTTCATCTTACTTATTTTGCACCATTCGGCGATTACACGAAGCAATAATTAAAAAGAAAGCACCCCTCCGTCAGCAAATGTAAGCGAGCATTTAGGTTCTCTCCAGACATCGGCAACAATGGGAGGACACAGCGTTCATGATAAATTGGTTGTTGATGCAAACCTATTTTGAAGAAAATCTTACGGCTATAAACCCATAGCGTGTGGCACCACTTTTCGAAGACTTGTAGCAAAGGTGGCCATCGCCATCAGTAGAATTTCCATAATTAAAGATTAAGGACTGAGGCAAGTGGGAGTGTGTGCTGCCCTGGGGATCATTAGTAAGACGATTAGGAATAGTATTGCGATGGCTGTATTGTGTGTCGATAATTGGCGCTATGGGCTGAAAGTAGTTGGGGAAACACCATGAACTAACTAGGGTACACGATCACACTTCACAGTTCTATGGCTTTAATACGTAATATATTATTATTATTATTATTATTATTATTATTATTATTATTATTATTATTATTATTATTATTATTATTCGGTTTTACAATTGTGAGGTATGAACGTTTAAGCCAGGTTCATGATGCTCTGCTCATTTCCTCAATTTATGGCGCCTATTATAGAAGCCACGTTCCCCCTACAGACGACGGCCAAAGACATCATTTGTGTCAAAAACATGGCCTCGCGTCGATCACCCGTAATATATTCTATACGCTTTCCAATGTCCTTCAGGATTTTCGCCGTACCTGTGCTAATGGGCCCAAGTGTCTCCAATGCAAAGGGTACAAAGTGGTACCTCCTTGACAGCTCGAGATACTTTTCTCGTTTCTCAGAGTCCGCGCGTTCTGCAACCTATCCAGATTCAACTGCGCTGTGACGTAGATACGACAAGGCCGCCGTGCATGAAACGGTTACATCCCATGCAAGGCTTTTACCATGTGACCATAGCGGAATGGTGACCCCGTCAGGTCGTAGCTCACTACTTCCATAATAACCTTTCGGCTCGGGTGTAGATGGTATCCCTGCCCTGCTGAGGGCTCTTCTTACTATGGCGTTGAGCTCCGCGTGTCTTGTAAGTCTACCGGGGCTTTTTAGACAGCTTAGAGGATGTAGACCATCAGAGTCAACAGGTTGGCCGCATGACAGACATAAGACAGGCTGGCAGACGGGCGCGCCTATCCTAAGGGCTGACACCATGCGGAAGGAGTTGGGGTCCAGCATGGTGCCAAGCTAGCGGGAGGGCAGCACTTGGAGCCAGCCCCCGCTGAAAGGGTGTTGAGCCGCTAAAGAAACGGCACATTCTCTTGATGATGTAAGGTCATCCATGCTATTACTTGAGGATTTCTTACTTTACAAACGTCGAGAAAATGTTGGTTGACGTGCTCTTTTAGGGGGCCGGGGTCAAATTGGCTCCTCATCGTCGCATCTGCCAACATGGTAGTTTTCTTTAACACGACTGTTGCATCTTCATTAACAAGTGATTCCGCTTGAGAGCCAAATTGATTCAATGATGCAGCATAGCACATTGCGGCGAGATCGATGGACCTATTATTATTATTATTACTATTTTCAAGACCTTAGGAGATAAACGCCGCGCGTTGCTACAGACGCGACCTCGTCTGTTGGCTATGCACTCACAAGCGGCACTATGCCTTTGGAGGTATAGTTTAGGTTCCCCTAAATTCAACTACACACTACGCACTTCACCGACAAGCCAATGTCCCGACGCCCTGCAATCGTATGACGACTCTACGAGGGACATATTGAGCGAAGTTCTCAACATTGACTTCACGGACAGTACGTGGCGAAGAGCAAGTCTCCCCATAAGAGAAGGTGGACTGGGTATTCGATCAGCAACCGAATTGGCCCCCATATGTTACGCAGCGTCATTAATAGAATTCGGCCAGCTGGCTGAGACGCTAGTTGACCCGAGTGCTCACCACCGGTTGTACATAGCTAAGCAGAAGGCAGAGTCACTGGTCAAACTGAGATTGGATCCAGGCCCTTGGGAAAAACATACCACGCAAAGAGTGCTCGACAACTACAGATGCAAAGTCATAACCCGTGAGATCATCGAAAGCCTTGAGTCTCCCACAGAGAAAGCGGTCTTCTTGGCCGCACGAGACACCTTCAGCGGCGGATTTCTCAGGGCTCTTCCGTCACCGCAGCTCGGCACCATGCTGGACAACATCTCATTCCGCATGGTGTCGGCTCTAAGAATCGGCGGGCAAATATGCGAACCTCACATTTGTAAGGCCTGTGGAAAACCAGTGGAGAAGGATGGCCTCCACCCATTGAGCTGCATCAAGAGCCAAGGTCGGGCCCCTAGGCACACCGAACTAAACTCAATAATTCAAAGAGCTCTCCGGAAAGCGGGAATACCTAGCATGCTGGAACCCAGACTAGGACTACATGACGATAAAAGGCCTGACGGTGTGACCATTGCGCCGTGGGAAAAAGGCAAATGCCTGGTTTGGGATGCGACAGTATCCTGCACGGCCGCACCGTCTTATTTATGCCACAGCGCGACGGAGGCGGGATGGGTTGCCGAACATGCAGAAAAAGAAAGTGGCGTAAATACACAGAGTTAGAGCATAGATACAATTTGGTGCCGATCGCAATGGAAACATTGGGCCCGGTCAGCAGAAGTACAAGGAAATGTATCAAAGACTTAGGCGATCGAATGCGAGCAAACACCGGGGATATACGCGAATACGAATTTCTGAGGCAGCTGCTTTCACTGGCAGTTTGCAGAGGAAATGCCGCGTCGATATTAGGTGCGATGGGCTGAGAATAGCTAGATGGTAGCCATGAAATAACGAGGATACACATTCACACCTCACAATTGTATTGTCCTAACACATAATAATGATAATAAACAATAATAATAATAATAATAATAATAATAATAATTATTATTATTATTATTATTATTATTATTATTTATTACATGTTAAACAATGTTACAGTTGTGAGGTCCGAAGGTATTATTGCAAAGTTTTTAAAATAATTAGTTCACTCCATAGCGCCTAAAATAGATGCCGCGTTCCCTCTGCAAACGGCGAAGGACAACGCTTGCCTCAAGAATTGACCCTCTCTTCGGCTTGTGACCTCCTGAATTTGCTTACTTAAATCTTTGAGAAATGCTTCGGTTCCCTTGCTGATGGGTCCTAGTGTCTCCATGGCAATAGGCACAAAATATATCTTGTTTCCAGTCCAGCATATTAAACCCGTGTTCTGGCGTCCGCGTGCTTTGCTATCCACCCCGGCTCAACGGAGCTGTGATGTAAATAGGAAGCCGCGGTTGTGCACAAAACCGTTGCATCCCAAGTTAGGGACGACCCCCAATAAAGTTATCTTGTGCCGCTAAGAATACGGCGCGGTCTCTGCGGGAAACAAGCTTGTCTAAATTGTCTCTGCTCTTTTTTTTGCTTTTGAGCTTATCTAGGTTATATTGGCTAGGATAATCTTCTAAAGGGCCCGGGTCCAACATGATTCTAATAGTGTCCTGTGCTTTACTGGTTGCATATCTCATTTGTGGTCGAACTGTCTCCTCCACTAACGAAGCTGCCACCAGACCAAATTGGACCAGTGAAGCAGCGTAGCAGACAGGAGCTAGGTCAGTGGCACTCCTTAATCCCAGACCACCTTCACGTATCGGACGACTTGCTCTCTGCCAGGTGTTCTCTTCTAAATTTACGTTTAGGACTTCACTAAGTATGTCTCTGCTAACGGCATCATACACCGTTAATTCTTCGGGGCATGTCAAAGCAGGACATGCACGCAGTATATAGTTAAATCTTAAAGACCCTAGGCTATATCTCCAAATGCACGGCGCAGCCTGAGGATGCAAGCGTGTCAGTCGTGGACAAATTTTAGTAAGGGCTCCTTTTTCACAGAGAGTGTATGCAAAATTCCGTCTTGCTTTACGGGGGCCCCCAAAACTTCTAAGTTGTTTAGCTCTACACGCGTGATACCAGGGAGTATTTCTGTGATCTTCTGAATTGCTTCTTCCCTCTCCTGAAGTGAGCCCCCGACAGCAGTAATCACACATTTTGAAGCATTCAGTGTCAGTCTCCCGTCTTCTTCAAACTGCAGCACTCTTCTTAAATCTGTTGCGATGATACTTGCAGGGCCGGCAAGCATTATTATTATTATTATTATTATTATTATTATTATTATTATATTATTATTATTATTATTATTATTATTATTATTATTATTATTATTATTATTATTATTATTATTATTATTATTATTATTATTATTATTATTATTATCATTATTATTGTTATTATTATTATGTTGTGAGGTCGGAACGTATTATTGAACGTAAATTCTTTAAATAATTACTTCACTCCATGGCGCCTAAAGTAGATGCTGCGTTCCCTCTGAAAACGGCCAAGGACAACGCTTGTTTCAAGAATTGACCCTCTCTTCAGTCGCTTGTGACCTCCTAAATTTGCTTATTTAACAAAATTAATTGAGTCCGTCAGCGTCTTTTAAACGTGTTTAAACTAAAAAAGCCGCAAACTTTTTTCGTCGGTACCTTGAAGTTCTTGAATGCCATTGTCTCTAATTCATCATTACACCTAAACTAGCGTAAAGTAGTAAACAGGTTTAGTCGAGCCCGGTATAGATATATTATTTTGATTTTTGCTTACGCGAATTACTTACGATTTAAGAGATGGAAACCTGCCTAACCGTACAGCAAATATAAAATCGATCGATATTGCATATTTTGAAAGCGCCGTTTATGTGAACAGAGTGAACGCGTAAGCCTTCGTAGAGATAGAGCGAAATAAAGCTGCTACTGCAATTGTTGCGTAACTAGTGCTTAAAAAAACAGACGGTAGCCTTTCTTGAGGAGGATAATCACCAGAGACAGCAACTGAGTTGCTTGTAGCAACTGTTTGTAAAAGTGGACTCCACTCAAAAGGTAGAGCTCGGCTTCTGGTAGAGTATCAAAAGCGTCACTTAGAATGTAGTAGAAAGGAAAAGCTCGTTATTAGTAATAAAAGGTAAGGAATGACTGATTATAGGCAATTTACGTTGAGCTACTTCCGGCAAACTAAACCACCGGCGCTGACTAAGACTACAAGTATATATATATATAAGGGTGATCCAAAATTCCGTTTGGATTTTTGACCTATTTTAGAGGACACAGTAACTAGTGTAAGAAGCGTCTGATAAAGTTTCACTGCTAGCATTACGCACCTACCCTTCTGTGCTGGACGCATTTTCTGATTAACTCTATACGTACGCACATATATATACGCACATATATTTAAGTCGAGCCCGGTGGCGTGGTGGGTGGCTGGCTAAGTCTGCGCCTCGCAACCGGAGGAGACACATAGGTGCGCGGGTTCGAGCCCCACCGTTGCACATTTGTATTTATCATGGGGGTCCGTCTGTGAAGCAATGTGAAAAACAGTTCCGTGGACGTTAAATCTTGGCTGAGGGTCAGCCCGAAAACTTTACTTTACTTACATATATTTAAAAGGTAGCGCTTGGCGAGAGTAGTTTACATGCTTGCATTGAGCTAAATAGTCATTGCTGGACGACGACGCAAATTGAGAAGATTTGGAATTTTGTAATGACGACGCTAACATCTGCTATGTTGGCTGCCGATTGACGCTTCGTTCTTTACCTATACATTTGACTCTCTACCTCTTACTTAAATACATAGACTACCGCAAATTCGATCTTATTTGAAGTGCCCGAGTTTTGTATTTATCTTGTGCGAAAAAGTAGTATAAAACTAATCTATTTAATTTCAAGTGAAATCAACTTAGCATTATTCACCTACTAAAGATAAATCTGGAATCCAAAATTAAAATAATTTTTAAATTAAGTAATCTCAAGTTGAAGACTCTCCGAAACTATCCCAGCTGCATAGATCACGTCTTGCTTAAATAAAGAAATAAATCCAGTTTCCGTTTACGTTAACAGAAAATAGGTAATTTGAATCATATTGCTCTAAATGACGCGCAAATAAACATATATAACGACGAAAAAAAGGTGTTTTTGGAAAGTAATAATAACGTTACTCTTGTACGAGTAAGCCATATAGATGCAGCAAAAGATTTTATCACTCAATCGAAGATGGCGTTTCTATGTAAATAATATACCTAAACGCTCATGTCCCTATTACAATTCCTGATAATGAAGAGGCGGCTATAGCATATACGCCAATTATTGTCAGCATATAATACGTAAGTTTGAGACGTGAACCGGTGACAGCGTCATAGGTGAAGCAGCGCTCGCGGCGCTATCATTCATGACGATGACGCATTTCGCGTATAGTCGATTCACCTGTCCGTGCGTTTGAGAGCATTTAAAGTTAATCTAACACGTGCTGAGAATGAATCCGTCCAGAACGTAGTTGTGTGCAGTAAGTAGTCTTTATCGTCAAATTGTCGCCGTTCATGACTAGCACTGTTAAGGACGAACAAATGATGTAGGAGTTCTCGTAAAGAACGAAAACCAATATCTTTAATCATTTCATAGACAGCACCAATGGATTCAGTGCGGATTGCATGTTTGCTTGACCTTGTCTGGGCAAATCTGATATGGATCTCCGTCCTTCGCGAACTCTCTCTTACACCATTTATGCACAGCTGTTCTTTAGCGGTAAACAACGCTGACCGTGAACATTTGCCAGCAATCGACCGCATAAAGCATTACCATCCCTTTCCGTTGTCATCAAAAACGTACCAGTTCGATTACAGTTCCGTTCCGGACGCCTCCATCTTCAACACGTGACGCCGTATAACGCACGCATCCACTTGTCATGTGGACAGCCCCAAATGTAGGGCTTCAAACATCGCTCAGATTGATATCGAAGAACTACGAAATCTATCTATATGTGAGGGAGGTGCATAACAAGCGCGTGAGAATTATACATATATAAACGTGTTGTATTCCCGTGTCGTGCTCCACATACGCTTTACATCCTATACTTTTGTACGGGTATGTCATTATTCCGCAATTCAAGCAGACATGTTGCTTGCACGTTTTATATGAACAATTGCTCTTGTTTGCACTGCTCACTACTGCATGTGTTGGTATTGATCATGTTTGTTTGCAACTTGTATGCCAAAGCTAAAACTCGCTAGGTGATTACCTAATTGGAGGCAATAAATGGACGTCATCTGATATCCACATTCAAAACACTTTTATCTGAGCTACCCCTATTAGGCAATACGAACTCCTTCTAGATTCTGTTGCTCGACGTTCAACAGGCATGCTGATAAAGGTAACGGCGTTGTTCCCTCTTTAAAGATGTTTAGATTATTTAGTAACGATTCTAGAACGTGCTTCCCCTGTCATGACAGGCAGGCAGAGTGCCGTTTTGTGTCCTGCTTTCGAGTGCAACGGTTTTTTGAGCCCGAAACCCGTTGCTTCTCGTTGCTTGGTCTGCCGTTGTCGGGATGCCGGGGGCTAGTCATTGGCTAGTAGAGTGAGTGACTAGAGTTTGTTTGCTTCGTCTCTGATTATTAAATGTTGCAAATATTTGAGCAAATGGCGGCGGTGGCGGCGGCGACAGCCACCCACCGTTCCGGCACGACTGGACAAAGAACGAACGCTCCGAGGTGGGCGAGTGCGGGAGTCGGTTTGGGCGTAGTTCGGCGCAGCTACACCGAGAATCGATAGAGTATCATTTGGCGTGCTTTCTGGCAGTATGTCCGGAAGCGTCATTGTCGAACTCTACGACTTGATCACTGTCGCGTCGCGGCCGAGTCACACGAGTCGCGTTGTATGGCGAGGTCTCCCGTGTGTGTGCTTCTGCTTCCGCTTCTGCTGCTGCCGCTGCCGCCGTCTCGAATCTCCTCCACCGCCGTCGCTGAACGCGGCTCAGCTGAATCAACGGCACGCGAGACGCCCATAAATACTAGTGCTGCCACTGAAATCTCTCTCTATTGCGTTTCCAGGGCTCCCTTTTTCTTCCGCTCGTTCGTCCCCCTCCCGCTCTTTCTTTCTTTCTTTCTTTCTTTCTTTCTTTCTTTCTTTCTTGCTCTCTATCTCCCTCCCTCTCTCTCTCTTTGTCTTTCTCGATTTGTTCTTGGGTGCTGGTGCGAACGCAGCCAGGGGCAGCAAACGAGCTTGAAAGTCCCTCGCCAAACTCATAACAACGCACGGTTTGCTCGGCTCGACGGGCTGAGGACGTCGGCGCCCACGACCACGTTATGTTGTCCCCGAAAAGATGTGCTCGACTGCCGCCTCATTTCCATAACAAAATTAAGAAATCGCGCTTTGCTACGAGAGGTTTGCCTGTTCACAGAAACCCGCAAACAAGCAGCAGTGTGGTGAACACCTTTTTTTACCATTTCGTAACTAGGTATACCGTAAGTGTGTTGCGGTTTTTGTTTTATATCCGATGCTATCCACAGTACTCTTCTGTCTATAGTAAGCGCTACGCTTCATATTCATTCATCATCATGACCGAGTTGTAAAAGGTTAAAATGATAGGACATTTTTTTTTACAAAATATCATACAAAAAATAATGTGTGTCGCAGCTTACCAACAAAAATATTACGGCAAACATTTGTCTTATATTATTTTATTTGCTTGCCTCTTACAGTAAGAAGGTTGGGACGTCAAGACGACTTTAATATATGCAAGGTAGACTTCCTTGTCTGATAGTCATGCCTCTTGCCTTTAGGAGGCGGCCATTCTCGGATAGGCGCCGCTGCCGTGACAGTCTCGTCCTATTTGTTTTGGAGCATAACGCTGTTTCGATTACACTTATTCCTGAGCGGTGTCTACATATGTGCTAATCGTAATAAGGCTATACCGTAAAACATGCAGCAATAACGGTGAACCTTATCTATAACCCCTCTCAAACTTTTTTTGGAAAAGTCCCCCGTGCGCTTAGTGGAATGCGGTTTTTTTAAATGGTGACAAGGGTTACGCGTACATAATTTTATTTCGTCACGATATCACGCATTTAATTAAGCAGTCTAGATGTCGTAATCATTTTATATAGGAACACTGCCGGGATCAACGTTTTCTACTCGCCAGGTATTTTGCCTTGATCAAGTCACCCTGTGTGACGATCACATTTGCCGCCGACTGTTTGTCATCGGGCCTGTATTGCGTAATGGCGCGCCAAACCGTCCCGGATGTCTTCCGGATATATGTATTCACTCTATCGCACAGTCCGTTCACTAACACGATTTGTTCATATAATTGATTTCTTGCACTAACGTGGCATCTTTTATTCGCCTTAATTGTTGAGTGAAGTGAATCGCAAAGAAGAAACACAATGATTACGTCTGTATTTGAGCCTGTTCTGACTGGCCTTGCCAAGCGTGCGTTTTGTGACGGCTAAGTCGTCCTGCTTGACAATTGTTGGTGACCTGTTTCTCTGCCGTCCTGGTTCTTCACACAGGAACCTGTAACTACGCGTGCGCTCTGTGGAGTACTATTAATCCTAACTGAGCCATTTTTCACGTTTGGCTTCGATGCGCCAGAATGGCGTACTATGTTTAATATTTCTCGAGAGTAAATACTCGAAAAGCAATCAGTGCACCTTATAAAGGAATTGCAGCCAGATAGTGTGCGGACTTACTATTTATATCGACATTACACGGGACGCGAAATATAATTTGTTTAGACCGCTTTAAGCGGTTCAGCTTTTAAATAGTGTTATTACGTACGACCTAACCTGCTTTATAACAAGTCAAAGTTGTCCAAGTACGATACGTTGCAGTATAACAGACAGTGGTTACCCAGGTCTGCGCGGACGAGCCGGACTCGAGATGACTATTCATGACTTCGTAGTCATTTGCCCTGCAAAGTTGGTCGGTTCCAGGTCTTCCGGCAGTGAGACGCAGTACGGACCC
>QVRM01000248.1:70000-116575 GCA_003439945.1 Dermanyssus gallinae | reverse complement strand
CCCTCAAGGTTCGGAATTGTGTGGCACTACTTCGAGGCCATTAGGAGGGAGTCTCTTACTTCGACCTGCTCATAAATGTCTCGGTAGGCTTGTTTCACGAACCGGGGGTGCGTCGAGACCCTGCGGAAAACCTGGTTGCATGTCGCTCCTTAGTAAACCCTCTCTCTGCCACTTCTCACGACCTCCAATTTAGGCCCTTCGGCCTTGTTTCAAACGTGTTTTCTCCCTCATGAAAGTATCCAGATAAGCTATTTCTTGGGACCAGGCAGTGGGGGGTCTCCTTCATATGAGCCACAATGTCGGCGGTGTGGCGGCCGGCAAGTGCAAACTCCGATGACTGACGACACGTTGTTTGAGCGCTACATTGAGCCACTAAGTGGTCGGCATCGTCAGGCTGGCCTGACGCGCATAGGACGCATGTGTCTGCAGACGTTTTCCCAAAGAACCTGACCATGTAGCACTGGAACTGTCCGTGGCCCGTAAAGATCTGTGTGGCCATGTACGTTAGAGGTCTCTTCGGGTGCTTTCGACGGCGGGCGCAGTTCACTCTCACCCCCACGCAGTGAGGGTGGCCTTGCGGGCATGCGCTCAGTCCAAGTCTTGGTCGGTCCATCGTTTGCTTCGCGCTCTCTCGCAAGCATGTTGCAGGCACCTGGCGGTCAAGAACGAAAGGAGCACCCGTGCGTACCGTGCGGTACCCACGGCACACTCTCATTGCCATGTCTCGCTGAGCCGCGCGGAGAGCGCGCCGGTTGCTAGCTGTGCGGGGGGCCAGGTTTCCTCATACTGAAGCGCCGTACATGGCTGTCGACTCGGCCACAGAAGCTAGCAGGCGGCGTTCGGCCTACGATGTCCCGCCCTACCTAGGGAGAATTCTGCTGAGATTCAGGGCTTCCTTGGAGACTTTCCTTGTCACATGGGCGACGTGTGGCCTTCCCGTGAGGCCAGTATTTAGTATAGCTCGTAGGTACTTTGTTTCCTGATTAGAATCGGGTGGCCTGCCAGTTCCAAACGTATCCTACGAGTCCTCTTTCGTCCGGTCAAGTAAAGAACTTCTGTCTTCTGAGAGGCAAGCTGAAGATGGTGTTCCTCCATCGAGTCGTAGATGCATAGAAGCGCGAGGTTTGACGATGATTCTGAAGTTGTCTTCCGTCGGGCTATGATTAACAATGCGAGGTCATCCGCATAGGCGATAGTCTGGCAACTACGTCGGGCGTGCCCCCGAGCCGCAGGAGCCCGTCGTAGGCCAGATTCCAAAGAACCGGGCCGAGGACAGAGCCCTGCGGAACCCCGGCAGTCACCTTCTGAGTCTGGGCTCTTAGCAGAAGCTTTCGGCCGTCCAAGTAGGAAGATAAGATGTGGCGAAGGTAGGGGGGAACCTACGCTTCAGCGTTGTCATGACGACATCTCAATTCGCAGTGTTAAACGCGTTCTTCACGTCCAGTAAAATCAGTAAAATGCGAGACAGCAGCCTCCTGTGGCGCTCTGCGGAGTACCCGGTGCAGGGCGTCTAACGTCGAGCAACCGGTCTTCTATCCCCGCGTTTAAACGTTCAACAAGTACATTTTTGATCAACTTGCCCGCCGCGTCCTGGAGGCAAATTGGCCGATATGCGGGAGGCTTCGGACCGGATCCTATTTTGCGGATCAGCGCTAGGTGAGCGCCTTTCCACCACCAAGAATAACGACCTACCCTGTAGCCTCGTTAGAAAACGAACATTGTGATGAAAACAAAAACTGCTTCCAAAGCCACGTTACGGGACCAGTAAGTCCAAGCAAGCTAAGTTAAGGATACACTAAAGCCCACATAAATAGAGCTCAAGACAATGAATCTCTTATGATGGAGTATTGGAAGGGGGCTATAGTTAATACTGCAAAAGACGCTGTAGCGATTCTAGCCATCTTAAGGGGATAGGACAGAAAAACCTTCATTCTGAGAAAACTAGAAAACGTGCCTAAATAGCGCGGCTATTAAGTGAATTAGTTACTTTTCTATGCATTAAAGCAATCCGCCTATACAAGACACGTATAATAGGACAACGGGTACGATTTAGCCAGTTATGGGTCGTCGAATCTCGACCAAATCGTCGAGCGCGGGTTTAATCCCCGATATTGCGCATTTGTATTTATGGGGTACGTCTTACGAAGCAATACGTTGGCTAAGAAGCAGCCCGAAAAGGTTTAAATCTCGACCAAGTGAGAACAGACCACATTAAACGGTCAGTGGTTCTAGCAGCCTGTTTGATTACACTCTTTAACGAATCGTCGAAGATAGTTTACAGCCTTGCCGGATTAACGGCAAGCCTTTCCAGTATCATTCTATAAAAGAAACTTAATATTTGAACTAGTTTTTAATTCGTAAGTATTAGCTAGTCTGGTTTCTACAAGAGAAAATTAAAAAAAAACATCATCATAGATATTTAAATTACTACATATGCTTCAATGATCCACACCACTTGGGCCACGTAAACTAATAACCCGAGTCCGGTTTTGTTTTTAATTTATTTAAAGTCTCATGCACGGCATTCACAAGTGTTTAGCGCTACACCTAAGAAGCCAATTTACACTGGTAGCAATGATTCGCAACCCAATAGAACTATTTACGCTATATCGCTGAACGCAAAATGTGTATGGTATTCTTGAGCCACACAGGATGGCGTTGCAAGCGGCCATATATATATATATATATATATATATATATATATATATATATACAGGTAGTTCAATAAGTTCTTAGAATGAAAACCAAGAATTTTCCAAATCATGTTTTTAAATTTATCTTATTCGATATACTCCCCGAGATGCTCAATACACTTTTCCCACCAAGATTTCAGAGCTTTTATACCTCTTAAGTAGAATTCCGCGTCTTTAGACTGAAAATAGGCATTGACAGCAGCCTTAGCCTCTTCATTGCTGGAAAAACGCTTTCCACCGAGACTATTCTTCAAATGTTCGAAGAGGAGATAATCAGAGGGGGCCAGGTCTGGAGAATAGGAAGGTCGTTCAATAAGTTCGAACCTCAGTTGGGCCAGTTTTGCCGATGCTTGCCGGGACTTGTGTGCAGGAGCATTGTCCTGGTGAAACAGGACAACCTTTTTCTGCAAAGCGGGCCGTTTCACGATGAGTTCTTGCTAAAGGCAGTCCAACAGTCTTGCATAATATTCTCCTGTGATCGTTTTACCGCTCTTAAGGTAGTCGACCAGCATTATTCTACGTTGGTCTTAAAAAACTGTAGCCATCACCTTTCCGGTCAATGCCGTTGTCCGCACCCTCTTCGGAGGTCCTTCATCAGGTGCACACCATTGGCAAGATGTTTCTTGGGTCTCGGGAGTGTAGTGATGGACCCAGCTTTCATCGACGGTCATGAATCTGCGCCAAAAATCCGACGGATTGTTCGACATCTTGGCCAAATTTCGCTGTGAAGCGAAAACAGGCGCGTTTTTTTGGCCTTGGTTGAGCAAATGCGGCAGCCATTTTTCTCTGAGCTCTTTCATCTTCAAGTTTTCGTGCAGGATGAAATGTACACTACCCAAACTGATCCCCAAGGCCTCCGCTATCTCCCTAATGTTCACTCGCTTATCTGCGGCAACGATTTTCCGCACCTTTTCCACGTTTTCCTAATCAGTTGCCGTTTTTGGGCGTTTTGAACGTAGTTCATCCCGGTGCTCCTGCGACCTCTTTTTAACTCATTAATCCAGTTGGAAACAGTGGCAAAGCATGGCGCAGAGTCACCGTACACCTCGTCTAACTCAGTTTTCACTTGGGTCGCATTCCAACCTTTGAAATAAAATGCTTAATAACCACTCGAAACTCTGTTTTCTCCATTTTTCAAAATCACGCCGATACGTTGCACGGGAAAAGCGATCAAACGAAATCGCAACGGCCAATCACCATAATATTTTGACTGTTGGCAGTCGAAATTCTAAAACGCTCATTCTAAGAACTTATTGAACTACCTGATATATATATGTATATATATATATATATATATATATATATATATATATAAGAGGCAGTGTGGCTTAACGAATTGTAGCGCAGCCGAAATCGACCCGTATATTTGCCTAACTGAATGAACTATTTGAACCTAACTCCGCTGTTTGCAGAAGCCATAAGATAAATGTGCAGTCTCTCAAAAATACCAGTCTTTGTAGAAGCATACTTCTACGAATTGCGTGCAAGATTGCGGCAATCGATGCACTCTCTTCATAAAACTAAGAAATTGTAACAAGCTCCTGGAAGGGCTTGGAATCCAAAAATAAGTTCTTTATAGCTACGGTTTTATATAAAGGTATACTTGTATAGACGTAAGTGCTTTCACATCGTTGGAAATTATGCGCAAACGATGTAGATAGTCTCTTAGCCTTTACAACCTCTAGGGGCACTCAAAGACAATTTAGGTTGACTAAATTTATACTAGCATTACAGCTAAACAGTAAGGTTTTTTGTCTTTAACCTTTGTTAGGTTTGTTTATATAGGTACACTATATAAACTCAAAAGTCCTATATAGTGTACTTAAATGTAATTAGCGCTACTATATGCAATTGTATGTGTTCAATTCATCAATTTCCGTATCACAGTCTATGCTACGTAATTACCATGCATGTTATAGTGCGATCGCGCATACACGTCGAATCAATATAATCTGATTGTAAGGTAGGGTGTTAACCCGCTATGCCCATAAGAAGTAAGACCCAACAGCAAGAAGTATAGAGAGGGTAGAAGCCTCACCCTACCAAGGTACACCATAACTCGATGCGTTGCTAAGGCAACGAGGCCATCAACGAGAGGTCACGGAATAGCACACATTTTAGGTTTTGTACAGTAACAACAGCTTTTTTTTTATTCAGATCAATTCGCTGCCTGCTTACTAGAATTCTAAGCTATGAAGTCCTGGCCAGGATATACTCTAGCCCAAGGTTTCGGTGAATCTGAATTAAATACGGTTTTTTTTCTCATTCAGATCAATTCGCTGCCTGCTTACTAGAATTCTAAGCTATGAAGTCCTGGTCAGGATATACTCTAGCCCAAGGTTTCGGTGAATCTGAATTAAATACGGTCCTGGTCAGGATATACTCTAGCCCAAGGTTTCGGTGAATCTGAATGAAATGCGGTCAGACACTGCTAAGTAAACACTAGTAGTTGCTTTTTCACTGAAAAATAAACACACATCAATGACATGCAACGCCGCAAGGTGATGGTCTTATTAATTAAGGTTATTATCAGTTTTATTGTTCAGTACATTACATAGTGATCATCGCATCGCTCCGTTGTCCTGTGTAGGTGCGTCGTTCGTAGATAACAGGGTCCTATAAAACGTAAGTGTGTATAACATAAAATACGGTAAGTAACGTTTGGAATGCGAGTGACGCTTCGATAGTGTAATGCTGTGTAGGGGGAGGATTGTTCTTATTGTTGACAACGTTTTGCCTAGGCCGGCTTGGGCTAAAGTAGATGACTTGCTTAGAAGCACTTCCTGTGAACGATAGCGGGTCCGGACTCGTCGTACTCTTCCTTCGAGATCCACATCTGTTGGAAGGTGGACAGGGAGGCGAGGATGGAGCCACCGATCCAGACGGAGTACTTCCTCTCGGGCGGAGCGATGATCTTGATCTTCATGGTCGAGGGAGCGAGCGAGGTGATTTCCTTCTGCATGCGGTCAGCAATACCGGGGTACATGGTGGTGCCGCCGGAGAGCACAGTGTTGGCGTACAGATCCTTACGAATGTCGATGTCGCACTTCATGATGGAGTTGAAGGTATTCTCATGAATACCGCACGATTCCATACCGATGAACGAGGGCTGGAACAGAGACTCGGGGCAACGGAAACGCTCGTTACCGATGGTGATCACCTGACCGTCGGGCAGTTCGTACGACTTCTCAAGAGAAGACGACGATGCGGCGGTGGCCATTTCCTGCTCAAAGTCCAGGGCGACGTAGCACAACTTCTCCTTGATGTCACGCACAATCTCACGCTCAGCCGTGGTTACGAACGAGTAACCGCGCTCGGTGAGGATCTTCATGAGGTAGTCGGTCAGATCCCGACCGGCAAGATCGAGACGCAGGATAGCATGGGGCAGAGCATAACCCTCATAGATGGGGACGTTGTGGGACACACCGTCACCGGAGTCGAGCACGATTCCCGTGGTACGACCGGAAGCGTACAGAGACAGAACGGCCTGGATGGCGACGTACATGGCCGGGGTGTTGAAGGTCTCGAACATCAGCTGGGTCATCTTTTCACGGTTAGCCTTGGGGTTGAGCGGGGGCTCGGTGAGGAGAACGGGGTGCTCCTCGGGAGCGATACGCAGCTCGTTGTAGAAGGTGTGGTGCCAGATCTTCTCCATGTCATCCCAGTTGGTGATGATGCCGTGCTCAATCGGGTACTTCAGGGTGAGGATACCTCTCTTCGACTGGGCCTCGTCGCCGACGTACGCGTCCTTCTGGCCCATACCGACCATGACGCCCTGGTGTCTCGGGCGACCGACGATCGACGGGAAGACGGCGCGAGGAGCGTCATCTCCGGCGAATCCGGCCTTGCACAGGCCCGAGCCGTTGTCTACGACAAGAGCGGCAACATCGTCGTCACACATTGTGGCTAGGTTGTACCTGCGTCGACGGGTCTCCGAGACACCAAAGGCAAGCGACGGCTACAGTAGGCAGCAGAAGCAGCACCAACACTGACTCGGTCAACCAGACAGCCGAGAGTCTTTATAGAAACAACGAAGGGTCTACGCAGCGACCAGGGCTCAGCAGCTCTCGCGCCGCCAGGCAGAGAGAGAGGGCTATTCAGTTTGGCCTGCGGCCTAGACGCCGCTACCGCCGCCGCCGCTGCCGCTGCTACCACCGCCACCGTGCGATCGGACCAAGTTTGGTCGGCTCGCGCGGCCAGAGAGCGCTCATACCAGGTCCTTAGAACCTGGCAGTAGTAGAGCAGCAGGACGCCCGGCGCCGGCCATTAGAGAGAATAGCCCGCCGCTCACGTGAGGGCAAAGAAAAACCACCTCGACGCGAAACCATACAAGGAAGTGCGACCAAGCAGACGCGCGCTCGCGTACTCTAGCACACTAGCACAGCGCCCATCTCTCTCAACGGCAATGACCAACCGCCGGACCTCTGCATACATACGCATTGACTCGGAACTCTTGATTCGTACAAGCATCTATCTATTTGATTAAACTGTGCCGTGTGATATACATATATATATATATATATATATATATATATATATATATATATATATATATATATATAGTGCAATCAAACTGCGCTATATATATATATATATATATATATATATATATATATATATATATATACGAGTATATATATATGTAGGTAACTTGGTAAGCTAAATAAAACTAAATAAAATATTAGTTCCCCCGGCGATTTCCGAGAAACTTTGCGCACTTAAACCAGCTTTGTTTCACTGTTTTATCTTTTAAAGAAAGTAGAGAGTCGTCTTGCGACTCCTTATAGTTACTACTGTCTCAACCAGTTAGATCGGGTATGCTGGTATTTTAGTTAGTATAAGTATTAGGACTTTGGTATAATTTATTTTGTTTTATCTTTGTTGTGATCTCACTTTAGATCTAAAAGATGATCACTTCCTGTTTGTGAATAGGCTGAAATAGTATCTATAAAATCTCCTTTCATAGCTATTAGTTAAATTCCACTATAGTAGATTACCACGTCTATAGGCTTTGAAACTTTAGCTAGAAAAGGGTAGTTTTAGAAGAAACTGTACTTGATTATTATTATTCTATTCGTCAATATTAAACAGAAAGGTTGAGAGTTTACATTATAGTAGATAGAATCGAGAACATTCAATACTGAAGGATGATTTGCAGTTTAGTCAGGTTTTGAGCACACGCGCAGCATATATGTATATATAAGCAAATAAATATATTAGCTGTACTAAATTTAGTCACCTTGGCACCGACACGATATATATATATATATATATATGTATATACGATAAACGTAACACTTGACGTATAATTTAATTTGTTTGATGGGCATTGTAAGTTGACTGTAACGTTGACATCTAACGTTCTTTATAGATAGAATAAGATTGTTTAAATATGCCAATCCGGCAATACAAAATGGTTATTATAGCGACTGATTGGAACTGTAGCTACAACCTGGCAAATCAGAGCAAAGCAACATATGAAATGTCCGCAGCGAGATTTGATAACTCACTGGCCAGCGTGCCCCTCACCTGTGCACGAAAGTTAACGACTTCACCCTGCGTGATGTTACAATTAGGTGTATGTATTATGGAGAATACATAATTATGCAACCTAGTTAGTTCTAAACGTTACCTAACGTAGTCTCATAATTTCAAGCTGCAGTAGACAACTCGTTTGTGCCGTCTTGCGTGATATATAGGGTCTTTCATAATCGTATGTACTTATTTTAAGGTTTGGGGGAACTCGGCAAGAAAATGACTTTTCCCAGTGGAAGGAGGGGACGGAAACGTCTTGTTTAGAAGTGAGGATGAAATTTAAAACAGAAGGTGTTCTGCCATTTATTCTCCTACATAGTTGTACAAAATCTACGTTGGCGGTAGAATCCGAATTCTGATTAATTTGTAATAATAATGAACCAAACGCAAACTAGCGAAAGGGGAATAGCCAGGGCAAGGAATGTCATAAAAAAATCGATCTTTTGTTATGTCTTGCGTTGAAGCTTTTGCGTGCAGAACCGTAAAAGTTTGCCATTTCGGCCAACAAATTAAGCCCAAAAGACATTTTCAGACAATGGCAACTTTAGTGACCATCATTTTCATACGAAAGTGATGGTTCGGCATTACGTAGTTGCTGCGACTGTGGAAGGGTCTCTTCCGCCAGCCGTAAGGCTTCCGGAGATCCCGTAGAAAGTGTTTTTAATCCCCAAAATTGTTTGCTTATGGCAAAATTATATGTTAGAAAAGGAATTCACCCTACAGCGCGGACATGTCGTTTTACGACTTCCATCAGTTTGGTCCGCTAAAACATCTTGAAGGGAGTACAATACGCACGTACAAACGCTTGAAGAGCACCCACCCATCAACTTGCCAATCCGGCCGCGAATCGCATTATGATACCTGGAATTACAATTTCACCAGTTAGGTTTTTAGCTGCCACTGGATGCTAAACCAAATGTGTAATCTACAATCGCTACCATCTAAGGTTTTGACTAAGGTTGGCCGAAAATACGTTCGGTGCAAAAATATCTTGTACTGAAGAACAGCTATTTTTTCACCGCGCCACGTTCGAATCTAGTTTTAAAGTGTATGTCTGTAGAGCGATAAAACCTGCATCCGGTTAACAATGCGACAACTCTCAAACGGTGCTTGAGAACTATAAACACTTTCTTGGGTGCTCTTTCTCTGTTTGTTGTTTTTACAAGCGGACGACTACCTCCAATTGTTGATCAGTTTAACATCATGCCACCTAAGGTGTTCTATAGCTGTTTTGTTTTCTTCTACAAATCAGCTCGGTAATTTATTCGTTCGTACGTCGATTATTTCCACTCGTGTTAGAAAGAAAGAAACGATTCTACATTTTTATTCTTCAACGCAGTGAATTATTCAACAGGGTAACATCTGTCGGAAAATTCTTTAGCATGTCAATTGGCAATAGTCACAACAGGACCCTCGCATACTTTGCTAAAGATCTTCTTGGCCATAGGACCACCATGCTTTGCTAAAGATCTTCTTGGTCATAGGACTCATTCAGTGTTTTATGTGTGAATGGGCAAAAGTCTATCGTATCTCCTATACTTTTATTTCAATTCAGTATTTTCATTATTAATTAGTAGTCGGTTGTTTCATATTTCGTACTCGATAAGCACACTCGTACAACATGTAAATGACTTTGAAT
This sequence comes from Dermanyssus gallinae, assembly GCA_003439945.1. Classification (NCBI taxonomy): domain Eukaryota; kingdom Metazoa; phylum Arthropoda; class Arachnida; order Mesostigmata; family Dermanyssidae; genus Dermanyssus; species Dermanyssus gallinae. The sequence goes on along the minus strand of QVRM01000248.1, from coordinate 106,708 downwards.
GATAAGGTCGCTCCACAAAAGCCGTTCCGTACAAACAAAAATAAAGTAGCACTCAAATTTGTATTATCTGCATTCTTCCACGTCAGTCCGCCAGGGTAATCTTCAATAAATGTTTGTTTATTTTTTCTATAAGCTTGGTATAAGCCCAGTATTTTTTCGCTGTAAACAGTATACTGTTAAGTGATAGATCTTTAGTAAGTGTCATTCTTTCACACGTCTCTAAGACAAGGCTGCCGATGCACTCTAGCGCTCTTTATAGTACACGATATGTTGCTACAGGGGATACATGGATCCGAAAGCAATTTAGAACTGTTTCTAAACCAGCATCATGCATACTGTCTAAGAAGGACGTTTCAGACAATGATTTTGCCCGTATTGCAGAAAGATAGCCTGGGGCTTAATGTGACGCCTAGATATGCAAAGTGGCTCGTTAATTTAAGTAGCTCGCTATATACTGTTAGGCTAAAATACCTTGCAACGTATGACTCTATGCTATAATTTTGAGGTTGTTTTAAACCAGTCCCCAACCTCGTAAAGGTAACACTATAAATGGTTGTTGAATTTAAGTAAAATGCCAAAATTACAACTTTTACGGCACAATAGGCATAATGGTCTTTAAAGTAACGTTATAGGTGTGCGAATGTAGTTATATAGACAAAAAGAAAGGAACTTGCTGAGTCCCCTTGGACTGCGTCTAGTTTTATTTATTTATTAACACCCGGGCTGGGTAAGTGCGTTTATGTTACATCACAGTGTTTCGACACAACAATCGATGTAGCGTTTTGCCAGTTCTGCTATGGACCGAACCGCCGGACAAACCGCGGCGTGGTATTTATCACATTTACTCTGGCATTCTTTGCATCGACATTCGTCTGGTGGTTTATGGAAGCCTTCCACGTTGCATAGAACGTAATGAAATCCGTGGCCTGCAAAGGCCGTTGTTAAATGCCGATCTTTCATTCCGCTAGCCCTCCACCCAGTGCCTCTCATTGCTGCTGTCCCATATATTCTTATGTCTACGTCGCTAATTTTGTTTTGCCAGTTTCGCATATAAACGTCAAAGGCGCACGTCTTCTTCAGATTCCATCGTTTTTGCAGCTCCTCTGTCAGTAGTGGGCCACCTTCCAACACGTGGTCCATCCTATTTCTGCATGCATTTGAAAGCGCAAGAACCTTCTCTAGAAAGAAAAATCTTGCCCCATTAATGAAACGCACTTCGTCTACTCACCTTATCCCATATTAGTGAAATACCATATGTGACAATGGGTGCTATCTGTATTTCAAAAAGAGCTACTGCTGCATCGACCGAAAGCATATGTGGGCATTTAATTGCCGCGGCTGCGATAGTGGCCTTCCTAGCCCTCTCCTGGATGTGTGATCGAAAACTACTGCCCCTTGTTGATAAGGTGAGCCCTAGGTATGTGAATTTATTTATAAATTTAAATTCCTTTTGCCTGATTTGAAGCACGTCACCCCCGGCTAGACGGACGCTTCCTCGGAATTTCATGGCTACTGTCTTTTCCCAATTAACCTTTAATCCCTTTTCATCTATAAATGTAACTAGCCGATCCATTGCTTGTTTCACTTTGAAAAAGCTACAACTAAAGATTACTACATCATCTGCGTACAGTCAAATTTTGGTCCATACTCGAGTTCAGCCCGTTCATATCCGTTCTGGGAGCCCACCCAGTAGAACGGAAAACAGTAGTGGACTCAGTCCATCGCCCTGCGCGATACCTGTGGTTTGAATCACCTCCCCCGCAATGCCAACCCCGTTGTCAATCAGCACCGTGTTTTGATGGGCTGCGTCTATTGTTTGCCTCAGGGGCGCTCCTACGAAGAGGTCGCCGTTTTACCTCAAAATCACTTAATTCTCATTCAAAGAAAAAATTTATTGTACGCTACTCTATCATGACAAGATGTTTAGAAGTGCGCCTCACACCGTTACACCGAACGTTGTGTGCAGCATGGCAAGTAGGTGGTCCTTCAAAAGAATGTTAAAAACAGTTTGAAAATCAACATACGCAGAACGTGTCATTCAGTAGGTGTTGTAAGTAAAACTATTTGATATATGATTTAAAACAAATGCACCCAACGTCGAACGTTCATTAAAAACATCATGTTGTTCTGCTAGAATATTTTATGCTACGCAAGTGTATGATCGACCAGCGATAAGAACAAAAGTTACAACTAGAAAGAATCCAATTTGTGCATATGGGGCCAACGAAGCAGACTGCTTGAAGGTAAGTATGTACTTTTACCTGCGCCGTCATAGTTTCTCTAAAGCACACATACTGAGAAGCTCAGCCCTCATCAGACTGCTGCTTCTATGCGGAAGCATTAAAGAAAACCCTGGTCCATCCTGTGAAACATGCGGTGGAGAGTTTTTTCAACCAAGGTCCAGAACGACTTGAAATGGCTGCTGAAAGTCTGCCTACACATATTGCTGCGTTCAAATCTCGGTCGAGAGCGACAATTTTTGCAAGTTATGTGTTTTGGTCCAAAATGTCGATAACAGTAGGCCGATCACTGAGCACAAAGTCCAACATCGTCGGAGTCGACAGAACCAACACACAAAAACTCACAGCAGCAGCCTAAAATTAAGAGCAATGGCAACCAGCGTCACGTGCAATACGACGTGCTACGCGGAAGTATCACACCATGTTGCATCAACTTCGACCATGCACGTGACAAGAGAAACAGTGGAAGAATCCCAAGAGAGAAAAACAACAGAGTCAAGTGGTGCACACGGCCGAACGGATGCAAACCAAACTAGCACAGGAACGAACAAAATGACGGACCTGGTTCAAGATAAATATATACCGAAAAGACTGCGTTACAGAGCTCTGTTTGTAGGTCGCCTTCAACTAAGCCATAGTGAAGATGACATGAAAGAATATATCAACCGAATTATAGGTGACGAGGCCGAGGAAAAAGTGACAAACCTAGCAGGGCAAAACCAAACGTATTATAATACTTACCATGCACAGGTAAGTGCCAATTATTTTAATGAACTGCTAGATCCGACGGTCTGGCCGTAAGATATACATTTTCGACCATTTCACGGTCTAGATATACATTTCGACCATTTCGGTCCACTAAACCCTATCGGGTTTTCCCGTGTGGCGCTGAAAAACAGCAGCGGCAATGCTACTATCGGACAAATATGATGAGATGGAAACCCAACATTTTATGTCTTGATTAAACAGTTAAACGTTATGCAATGCCATGGTACAAAAATATGGCCAGTCCACGATGAGGTGTTTCTTGTGAAACGTTTAAGCACTAGAATCAATTACACCATATGAGGAAAACTGTTTTAATGAGTTTACTTATTTGCAACAAAACCAAACAACACGGTATTCGCATGCCATAAGGTCTATCATGGTTAAACAGCTAAACAGGAAGGACACGGTAGACCAACGTCAGGTTTTGCTATAGCTTTGCCTGTGGTTACAACTATTATAAGCTGCAAGTAGACGAATCATAGAGACTAAAGACTACTATTGCATACGAATATACAGCCCACCTGAGAGAGCGGTGCGAGATATTTTGTACGACAATGGCAAACTCATGCTCACACAGAACAAAATATAATGTAATTGCCAGAGATTTTTACTGTGACCTCTTATAACAAAATGAACGAAAAGGAGTTAAAAGCCTAGAACTACAGATCGAAAACTATACGCAAAAAGTTACGTATACGGCATGGAACTGCACACGCGCCAGACATCCGTATCAACAACCTGAACATCACCCCTTCGGCCGACAGAAAGCACAGTCAACTAACATTTGATCTTGCAGTCAACGAATTAGTCACACGACCAACAAATGCAATCTGCATCTGTCACGACTGATCAGCGTGCACAAACTGGATCAAGCCCTTCACCTTCTTCGATCTCTTGAACGTCGAGAAGACCTCGATATTTACGAGCGCTGCTTTCGGTGGGTCGTACAGACATCAACAACGGCAGTCTGCTGTCGAACCCTTAGCTTTAAGCACAAAGCCTAATTCGACCAAGAATGTCGCAATACCAAATCATTAATATGTCAATACATGGCGAGCAGCGGTAGAAATCTAGCTCATTTTGGTATTCTAAAGCGCGAGTAAAGTCCTGCCTACGAGAAAGCGTAACCAATACGAAACCAATATGCGAAACTGCAAAATTCTGAAAAGCCTCTACCGACCTTGGCCTCTCTTCCCACAAAGCCCTTGAGAGCTAAATCCACAACGATGATAAGTGGCTAGAATACGTTACGGGAATATTCACCAGCGACTTTGTCCTGCCGGAAGGAGAAGAATATGAGTGGGGTGGGCCGTGGAGTGACTTCATAGATGAAGAGATTCTTCGGGGTATCATGACAAAAAAATAGTGAAAAGTCTAATAGATTTCTTCCAGGACGTTCGGCTGAAAGAGGACTTACAGATGACTTACGGTGCCTTAATAATTAAAAATATGTTTCTCAAAGGAGCAATTGGTTTATTAAAAAAAAGCCTCATCTACGCTGGTTCTGCATATGTGCAACAAGCCCACATTAACAGAAGATCTAGAACACCGCAATTACCAGTTTGATCACGATACATTCGAAGCATGCAAGAAACACAGAGAAGAGCGAAACTAGAACTTTGCGATCCAACATTTTACAAACGAACCCGCTGTTTTTAGCAACAGAGGGTAAGAAAAACTGCAACAAAACAGAGCAGTGATCGGCAAAATTATCTGGCACGTATACCACCAATATTTCTGGCTGAAGGGGAAACGTTTCCAAGTCAACCAACGTGTTTGTAAATACTGTGGTGAAATCTACATCGACCGATATCACGTAATGAAGTGTTTAGATTCGAACACCAGCTCGTTAATCGCTGCCGCAATTGACGTGCTTGAACGGCATAACCCGTAGTTAATGTCAGGATCTACCAATAAAGGTGAATAAACATCAACAATATTTTTAATAATTATTTTTATATTGTTATGGGCTCAATTTAGTGCAGTTTATATTTACTAATGGTTTTATTTTTGAAATAGCTTTCTATGCTCTAGCTTTCAATAAATAAATGTATTATTTTAGGTTTAAGTTTGAAGGCCTTGTTTTCGTATCAGTTTAACTAATGTATATATATATATATATATATATATATAAATATATATATATATATATATATATATATATATATATATAATTTATCTCGGCCACTGCATGGCAAGGATAACTTAAACTAAATACACATAGAAAGCTCAGAGTAAAATATATTTGGTACGGCCGACGGCGGCAGAGGACGGAAGTATATAGCCGACACCACGCAGACCACGATCAAAATCCAAAGAGGGCGTTTTTCGTTCTTGTTGAGCAGGTCTGAGCGTAGCGCTGCGTCTAGTCGAAGCCGCTTGCCTGCAGCGGCGCGAAAGCAGCACAAGAAAAACGTTACTCTGCGTTTCCCTTGTGCTGGTATGACTGTGGTGATGACAGACGTCACGACATACGCATTTATACGCGTCAATGATCGCACACTGGATATGACTAGCCCCCACCGTTTGGCGCTAACGATACCACTCACTCGATAAATTTGATACCAATCACGCCTCACCGTTTATGCAAAAAAAAAGTATATATATATATATATATATAAAACAGATACTACACTCAGATGTTGTCAAAAAGCCGAGACATATATGTATATATACAAGTTTATTAGGTCGGACTATTTGTAGTAGAAGTAGCCCGACCGAATACGACAGCGCAACCCACAAGAACTACGGTCGCAGCCAGTGCCCTTTGAGAATACTTCAGATCTTATCTTCGAGCCAATCTTAATCCAAGAGATCAGAATCGTGGCTAAACGCATACGAACAAGAAAAACGTCGGGCTCAAATGCGGTCTCTCCAAAGTACGCATACTTTTTTGAACTACCCCAAGGTATTTAAACGCAGGATGGATAAAATCACTCACCAGACTATACTGAGCCTTGGAAAACAGCACAATTGACTCTTATACAGAACCCTGGTAAACCCCTCGGCATACCACCCTATAAGTATGTTCTTCTGTCTCCCCAGAACAGCTGAGCGCAATATCAATGGATGACTAGTGACAGAACTAGAAGACAAGAAGGCGCTCATGCGCGTCGGACCAATCGCATTGTCTGGCCGTACTGTTGAATGTCAGAAACGCGTTTAATACGCTAATAATAGTAGGACGTTATAAGGAAACCACTTGGAAAAAAGCACGTGCCTCCCTATTACGACGTATCCTAGCGTCGGTATCTAACAGAACGAGCATCTACCTACGAAGGTATCTACCTAACGTGGACTATGCAGTCAGCCAGAGTTCTCTAAGGGTTGGTACTGGGAGCCGCTATGAGAAATGTAACCTATGATGGAGTACTTAGTCTCCCAGGAGCTTATTGCAGAATCGTATAGCAGAGGTACGAAAAATTCTCCTGCGATCCAGAGGAGCGACCGGATCTCGACGCCGTCTTTTAGCATCAGAATAGATACAATCATGCCGCACCTTTATTGGAGCACACGACTACCAGGGCTACAACACGCCGCCTCATTAACAAACTTCAAATACTCATGGCGCTCAACATCGCCCGGATTCTACAGCAGCCCTGCAGTCCTCTCTAGACAAATTTGCTGAGACCTAAGAGTAGAAGAACTAGCTTCAATAATTAGCCCCTTAACTTACGTCTGGACAGAGGGACTACTAATAAACCTAAGCAATTGGAGCCAGGAAGTGGTCCTGGGTCTTGGACAAGATCAATACTCCGCGATCTAAAAAAATTGTAATTGAATCTCCGCTTTGCCGTATGCGCGACTCAGGAGACTGACGATGTGAGGCATGTCTATGAACGATGCGTCATTTCCAATACTGAGCGAGAGTTACTGTCTCGTAACCTTAAATTGGTATATTCCCTGCCCTACCAAGCCCTTGTAGTGGCGCTTCTCGACGATTGTGAATCCTGGAAATATTATATATGTACTTTCTAACGACTAACTATACCGACTCAAACCGTTAGGACACCATGAAATGTATAATGTCAGTGGCGTCACATAAGAATGGCTAAAGGGCTTAGCAATGGTAGCCTGTGCTGAGATTTATGATTGACGGATTTATTAAAACTATTTGCCTGATATGATAATATCCTTATCATCATATGTGACCGCTTTAGTAAACTTATTTGCCTGGTTTATTGATATCTTTATCCTGGACAAATACGATTTTAGCGTGCTGGCCGTAGAGCAATGTCGCGTCTACAAAAAAAGCATAATTTGAACTCTGCTAATATAGAAGTTCACCGACGGTTCTGCAATCACGAAAGACCGTTGGAAGCAGGCAATGCCAGCAAACAGACGCATACTTTATAGACTTCCCCGATATGGTTTTCACCATACCGGGGAATATGCCTAAGAGTTACGCTTTGAAATAGAAGACTTTGTATGTAACTATTGTAACACGTGTAATATTGACCGATACCACATACATATGGGTTGCAAATGTGCGTGAGGGGTGACTTCCATCCCAAGATCTATAAGACTTTCACGTTGGTAAGTATGTGTGTATGTACTAATCAGAAACATTGTAGACATTTGCAAAATATAAAAATTAGCTCCGACAATGGGTGCGTATATTTTAAGTTGCCTAAGGCTTGGCCATCGTATTTCAAGGAAATTAAATTTCTCATATTTGTGCTAGTTAGTATACACATCCCGCCACCCCCTTAACGGTGACGCCTCCAAAAATACGGCGTGGCGACCATCGAAGTCTAACTTGACGTGGTTGAGAGTAGAGTGGAAACTTTAAAAAAACTTTTTAAACTTAATGGGGGGTTAGATGGTTATGCACCATCTCTTTTTATTGAAACATCTGTGCTCCCCGGTTTTTTTTCGATCATGGTCGATTTTTAATCCACTCCGGCATTCACCTTGTTTAAATTGGGAACCATGAAAACCAATTCAGGAGTGGTCGGTCTGGGTCTCGAACCCAGGCCTCCCGAATGCAAGGCAAAGGCTTTTGCCACTGAGCCATCTTGCTCGGGAAGCGCTATTTTTGGTTAATAAGGCTTCCGCAGTAAGCATTGCGCAAAACTTCTTAAATTTACATGCTCTTTTTGGAGCATTTAATTCATGCCATGCTTTGCTAACAAGCAGTCGTTGAAGCATATTTATTTAATATTTTTTATCAAAAGTTACTAAGCACGGTTGCTCTTTGTTAACAATAATTTAAAAAGACACTGGATACTAATGACCGAACGACTGTCGGATCATCCATGCTCGCTTTAATCTGCCGGTTGTGCACTCGTCCGTTTGTGCTGCGTGTGATTTGTTGTTGTTGTTGTTGTTGTTGTTGTTGTTGTTTTTGTTGTTGCTGTTGTTGTTGTTGTTGCTGTCGCTGTTGTCTGTTGCTGTTGTTATTGTTGCTGTTGTTGTTGTTGTTGTTGAAAAACAAGCGCAAGTTATCCTGCATCTCAAGAAAGCAACAAATATGCGTTGTTAGTTACCGCTCTAGCATAACTTATTGTCAATATGAATTGCATCAGATGCAGCATTGCGTTATTAGAACTGTATTAGCTGTATCTGTGCAGTTTTATTTGGCGCGCACAGTCAACCAACAGTTAACCATAAGTCAACCATAACACACATTCGGCTCCACATTGGCATCGTTGCCCCGCGTGCAAGAATACTGCAATGGCAAATGCATCCTAGAATTTGCTTCGACTCGGTATGATGTGCTTATTCGAGTCTCCGAATAAGACCATTGTTTGATTATATCGGGCATCTGTGTGGTTGTTTAATGCATGCATCGTAATATCCGAAGCGACTATTTGTTACCGAGAAAAAGCCGTTGTCGCCGAGCTCAATGTGTCGATGTGAGTATCACTAGCGGCTGAAGATGTGGTAGCGTCGGTAAATGTCAGTCGAGGAGATGATGCCAGACGAGATCTGTCTTCGGTAGAGCACAATCAGTGCATCAGAACCCCTATTTCACTATCTGTATAATTTTGGCACATTTCTGTATAATGTTGGCACAGTTATTTATACTGCTAAGTTTGTATGCACATCTTTATGTGCATGCAATTGATGTGTTATCGAGCCCTGTGTAGACATGTTTCGAATATTTATGTTGACCATGGTCACGCGGTAACATTTTCTAGCTCTAGAGGAATGAAAGCCCTCTGAGGACTTGGTTGTGAACTGAAGAAGATTGAATGCGGACTTGAGGGACGACAATTTCGAAGTTAATATATATTTTTTATTATAATTTGTTAAAGCAATTTTTAAGTTAATACATATATATTCGTCTGCTAATAGATCGATATTTTATTGTTCATGGGCGTTTACATTTATACAGCGGTTCACAGCTTCCCAAAGCCATTAGAGACTAGTAATTATATAACATATAGAAGAGAGACTAGAGAGAAAACACACTTATGTAGAACGTTCACAAGCACCCTTAGGGCTTACGCTACTTTATTCGAATGTCTTCGACACGCATTCCGTTGCCTTAAAGCGGTTTGTGTGTGCGTTCCGCCGAAGACCCACGTGCTGGCGCGAAAAACGTTGAAACACTATTATGGCGCGCAATAAGTCTATACAACTGCCCCTCACCCCGCCCCCCCCCAAATAGACCTCCTATAAATATCAAGGTAGTCTACCTCATATGTAAACATATGTAATCGAAAACTAGAATCCGTAATTTCGGTATGTTCTCGACTCGGCCCCTAATACATTGACTAAATAATCGACCTCTTATACAATGGCATTTTTTTTGTATTTTATATGATATAATTAATTTTAAAAATCTATATATTTTTTTCTAAAAATTGGCTATTATTTAGATGTTGACGTAATGTTCACTTATTTTTACGTATATTTCTTGAGGCGGTGTATCCATGCATCAAAGCACACGTTTGCGATTTTTTTTCTAGCTTTATTAGCTCTATGTCTTCAATTACAGATTTGCGCAAAACGTTTTGGCAAAGCGTCATGTATATGTTTCACATTTTTCGGCGAAATTGCACAATGTCAAATTGAGCAAATAACCAGCGGAGCCTCAGAGGTACGGGCCATCAGCCCTGTGAACTGACGCGTTGTCGTGGTGGCGGAACCAATGTGTAGAGGCGCTCTCGAGCTTTTCCTAATGAGTGGTGTAAGCAATCCGGGCAACTTTTGGTAGGCATTTTGTTAAGTTTTCATGACCGGGAAGGTAATGGAGATATAAAAAAGATAAAAAGATTAAAAAACATCATAATAAATAAATAAATGAAATAAATAAATAAAGAATAAAAAAATAAATACGTAAAAAAAAGATAAATAAAGACTATAAAAAGATAAAGTGTTTGAGATTTCTAAAGAATTTTCTTCATTGATTACTTACAGTAGGGTTAAGCAACCACTAAAGCAACGTACTTTACAGTCCTGAACCGTTGGCACGGTTAACTGCAAACGATGCAGCTCAGATTGGTGCGCAACAATTGCATCTTCATTTTACTATAACGACGCGTCGGCTTACACTTCCTCTATCGCAGTGGAAATATCGCGCCCCGAACTAGCGTTCGAATTGCTACCCCACCCATGCTATTTTTCTGACTTGAACTCTCATGATCTTGTTCCTATTCCCAAACTTCAAAATCTGGCTCGAGGAAAAGCCACCGATAACGGTGACGGGCCATCCTGACCATTCCAAAAGCTCCAGAATGCAAGTCTATTACGGCGTTTTCTCGTAACGATGACGGAATCACAATTAAAATGTCCACGATAAGTAGTCTTTCACTATGGCTAACTCAACACTGCTTATTTCACCAAAGCTAGGCTAGTGAAAGCATCGGAGGTTGCTGATGAATACCTGCTTAGTAGCTACTCGTCGCGAATTGAAGCATAAGGCATTGATTTCCTCTGTCGTACATAGTACATCTCACTGCGTCAGGTCAAATCACTGAATATAGGCAAATCCGTTGAATGTAAAGATACACCGGTGGATGTGCATCAACATTTTTCATTGTGTTTCTAGATGACATGTACTCGATATCTGAGATGAAACTTGATTGCTTGGAGAAAATTGCGTATGATTCGATACGTCTGGAGGTCGGCAGTGTAGGCAGTGTAGCAGACGATGCAAAAACGCTGTTCAGGAGCCTTAGGATCAGCTACCCAAAACAAGCTCTGCCCGATCATGTAAAAGTTGAAAAATTTAACGCCTTTTTTGATAGCCAACGATTGCTTCATCTCGATATGTTTACCTGTGCGTGGTCGCTCTCAGTGTGATTGAGTGACAAGCGATTAAGCAGACGCTCGCGGTTCCGTCCTGTAATCGGTGAAGCAATACAGCTCTGAGATGTCTACTGGAGATGGCCTGTAGCTGGCACGAGCTTTCTTGTGGGTTGGATTGAACATCATAAGTACAACATTCGATGGCAGCGCATTTCCTGCATTAATGATATGAATTGAACGAACGACGAGTTCGTTCCACTAAAACTTGGCTTGGGCTCTACCCTAGCTTTCTCTTTCCTTTCAATATATATATATATATATATATATATATATATAAATATATATATATATATATATATATATATATATATATATATATATATATATATATATATATATATATATACAAATATATATATACAAAAGTCTTAGAGAATTCGCCCAACAAACTTTGAGGTCTACAACAACTCAACAAAATATAATTTTTTCAATGGATACCCTTGAGGTACAGCCAACTTTATGACTTCAATCACCGATTCGTATGGAACGACTTCTTATACACGAGTTGCGCTCTTCAAAAAATACAGAAACTCTAACCAAACAAAAACGCTGATCCATCACATTGGAACGACTTTGCACAATGCTTTGAGCGACGAGAGATTGTTTGCCTTTTTTAGGCAACGCCTCGACTTCGACCTATAGCGAGTAGACGCCGCCTCCGGCCGCAGTTCGCTGACCTAATTGTCAACATCTGGCCGGACGATTTGGAACCGTGAGCGCAATGTATATACAGGCACGCAGTACATATCACTTTACGTATACACACCAATGTGACAAAGCACTAAAATATGTACCAAAGCACTAACATTTGTAACAAAGCACAGATAAGCACAGATTTTAAGTAAAATTTCACTTAAGTGCTGTCACAGACCCACAGAACGCTTCGACGTGGCCAACATCGTCGTTGGCAGAGATTGAGAGAAATATCTCTTATTCCGTGTAATTAAGTAGTAGAGTTTTCCTCTGTACTCTTACCCGACGACATACAGAGGCGCATCTGGTCACGGTAAAGCAAATTGGAATGTCGACCAGATCAAACAGAGCGCCGTCTCTCAATACATCTGCTATTCTTTGCAAGAGCTTAGCAACAGAGAGCACGCACTAATCCGGTCGTCGCGTTCTGCGCACGCGTCTAAAGTTTGCACATTTACATAAGTTATTGGTTCGACGGCCTTCACCCGCTTCGAATGGCAAGGGTTACATTGTCAGCGCTCACTGACGTTAGACGTTCGCTCTCGCTCGCCTTAAAAACGATGGTTCTTCGATTGCTAAGCTGTAGTTCCGCGCACAGAAGAAGCGTGAGATTTTGGAGTGTTTCCAGCAAAAATATCAACAATAACGATAACAACAACAACACCAGCAGCAGCAGCAGCCGCAGCAACAGCTGGAGCAGCAGAAAAACCACTTGTTAACAATCTGCAGTCGAGTCTGCAGTCGTCGAGTCTGCTTACATTGGAGAGTACATTTCGCTCGAGAGTTTCTCGCATGCTGCAACACGCTCAAGGCATTCGTTTTGCTGCACAAAGATCACTACTACCGTTTGGCGCTACCAACCATAGCAACAACTACAACAGTACCAGCTGACGCAGCACGGACCATACCAACAACAACAGCATCAGCAGCAGCAACAACAACATCAGCAACAACAACAAGAGCAACAACATCAGCAGCTATGTTAGGCTCAATTGTGGCAAAGTTGCGCGCGAACGAATCGCTACGCTATCACGTGGTGCTGTGCTTCGCCGGTGTGCTTGTTTCGGTGTACTCGCTGTACGTGAAGATGCAGATCGTCCACGGGTCGGGAACGTATCGAGCGCTCTGCGACCTGTCCGAACACGCAAGCTGTACGCGAGCTCTCGCGTCGGACTTTTCGCGCGGCTTCGGCCTCATCGGCCGGCTTCTCGGCGAAGAGTCGCTGCTAAATGTGCCCAATTGCGCCATCGGCGTGGCGTTCTACGCGCTGCTCGCCGGCCTCGCGCTGATCGGCTGGGAGGACAGCCGAGGGTGGGCGCTGAAGGCCAATGTGACGCTATGCACTCTGGGCTGTCTGAGCTCGATCTACCTGGCTATTGTGCTCTTTTTTGTGCTGGTCGACTTTTGTGTCGTCTGCGTGTCGACCTACCTCATCAACTTCGCCCTGCTGCACAGCTCCTACAGCCGACTCGTGGCAAAGGTCGGCACCCGGCCGACAAGCGCGGCCACCTCGAGTTCGGCGAGGACCGCGTCAACTGCGAAGTCGGAGTGAAGCACGCTTGTCGACGGGAAGGGCTGCAGCAGTTATGCGTGCGTTACAGTGTTCAAAATTAGGCGTGAGAATAATAGGGGAATTCTCCCTAGATTGGATAGATCGGAAACTTCTTTATTTTAGAAACAATAGCATGTTTGCAGTGCTCCAGAACATTGTGTCGAATTATACACACATAAATGGCCGATTCATATATATATATATATATATATATATATATATATATATATATATATATATATGCACGATCTCTATATATTCTATATATACATATATCTCTATATATACACATATAGTGAATGCAAAAAAAAAAGTTTAAAATTCGTTTGGATGTAATGCTAGTGCAAACGCATTAGCCCTTCATACGGACGTATTGCATCGTAGATATGACTATGAGTCTACGACTACCAAGCTATTTTTAAAACCACACATTGGAAAATTTACTTTAGAAGCTTATGTATGTGCAGCGTAGCATAATTTACAAAATTTAACAAGTTTTATTACCTATTTTTTTTTTTTCATTTTGGAAGACTGGAAGTCGCTCTGTACTTTTTTTTTTTTTTCCGTAAGGCAATTGCCCGTGTACGGATTTTTCATGTCATGGCTAAGTTTACTCCACTCCGGCATTTACCTTGTCTAAATTGGAAACCAAGCAAACCAATTCAAGAGTGGCCGGCCTGGGTATCGAACCCAGTCCTCCCGAATGCAAGGCAAAGGCTTTGCCACTAAGCCACCTTGCTCGGTTTAGCGCTATTTACTTTAACGATTGTATAATTGTATACAAATGCCGTTTTCAATCAAATATAGTTTAGAATGTAAAATCGTACACTTGAGACCTAATTGTTTCTTGACGTTCTGGTATGCAGAAGTGGTCCACATTAATTTACATGCAATGTTCTTTTTACGGATGGCGCGAAGATATAATCTTACAATACCAAAACCAGAAGCCGTCGAAGGTGCGCGTACTTGCCTAAGTGGTTACGTGAATGGCCGATATGAAATTAAAAAGACAAACATTTTGTCAGCTCATGTCCGCCTTTCACGACAGCTCTGAAATTTGACACTTATAGTCGAAAGCTGGAACATACACATTATTCAACAATCGAAATAGTTTTCTGTTTTTTTTGTTTACCAATATATTGCTAACGGACAACTTCATCACGTCGTTCTTATTTCTAAAGTCGCAGTCCACAGTGTGCCTTCTCTGAAAATGTTTCTTCTAAATTAAAGAGTTTATTAACCCAGGCGGACAGGTTCTAGCCTGGAGATTTTAAGCACGCATATCATGGTAAGTAGTATTCTATCGCAGGCAAAAAGTCACAAATAAAAATAATTAATCATAACTCTGGTTGCATCGTGACTTCCCGTGGTGCGCGTAAATTCTGCGTGTCGCGGACAATTTCCCAGCAAACGGAAAGTTGGTCAAACTGTATAAATTTTTAATCGTAACACTTCGTCAATTTTCATGACCGGCGTCACAGTGAGGTACGGCATACAATATCGAGTGTATACGATTTATATATATATATATATATATATATATACAAACATCCTATCTGTCTATAATTCTCAAAGAATATGCTATAATAATAATCTGTCTATAATTCTCAAAGAATATGCGGCTGGACTATGCGCTACAGGGTAAAAGAGCTGAAATGCATGTGCATCGGCGGTTCAGTTTGACGACAGCACTCGATGTGTGAGGAACGTATTCCAAGCCTGTTCGGTAATCTGAAAAGTATTTACAATATATAGGTTTTGATTAAGTTGTTCTGCATTAACTATCGGTTCTTGTTAAACGCTCTATCTTCAGCCATATAGAACGTGATCATCTAGAATTAAACGCGTTCCAGCAACTTCATCATACCAAATAATTCGTACCATTTAATACTAAATAAATCCTACATTTACTCTTATTCTAAATAGTTCTTTATCTTTATACCTTAATGTATTAAATCCTACATTTTTTCTTTATTACTAAGCATTTTAGTTCATACATTCACTCATTCATACATTCATATTTTATATTAAATCCTACATTTTTTCTTTATTACTAAGCATTTTAGCTCATACATTCACACAAACAATTCGAAACCTAAAACGTGGAACTGATAAGCCAACGTTGATACCCTTGCAAAGTACACCCTACACTAACGACTATCAGTCTAAGATCAAACCATGTCCTTATAAATGCAAATCGAATAGGTGGTCTTCTGGTCAGTTCTTCGGTTGGTCGGCTGAGCAGTTACTTATTATTTCAGGCCGTGGTTTGTTAGAAACCGTCCGTCAGATCATCTGCGCATTGTCGGCTCAGTTGAGATGCATCTGAGCGGCTCATCGCAGGCCATCCGTCCAGGTAGTTTTAGGTTAATAATAGCCAGCTGTCATCGTCGCCATTTCGTTTACGGCCGTTCGTGCGAGACACTTCCTGCAGGCCTGCCCTCCCTTCCATAGGTTTCGTTTTTTTACGTGGGTAATGTCGCTATGCGGGAACACAGGATTTGTCGCCGCGGGCAGACGGTTAACGACGACGAAGGCTAGGTGTCCAACCGATGAGCGACATGCGCGTTTGAACTGTTCAACTCACTCGGGGCCCAAGCCTACGCAAGGGCAGCTGTATGGGCGGCGACGCCCGTCTCTGTCGGGCCCTGGTCGGGCGAAGCGATAGCTCGGCAACGGGTGGGCGTTCAGTCATCTTGGCCGGCTCGCGGCAAGCTGCCCGGCCCTGACATGTGCTACTTATTGGAAATGCCTATGTTTAGGCCAGTGATGTCACGTAAGAGTAGAAAGGTGAGTAGCTGTGAAAAGGCAGCACAGTGTGAACAAAAAGCCCGTACTGGCCGCTGTGACATTTCTGCCAGTGAGTTCCGGTTTAACGGCGGCTTAACGCATACCAGAGTAACAAATATATATATATATATGTATTTGCACAGACATATATATATATATATATATATATATATATATATATATATATATTAGGTAGGGGTGGCTCTAGCAAGGCAGCTTTGCTTCATGTAGGATATTGATAAATAATCGTAACAAAATTTGTGTACTAAAAAGCGTTGCTGATTGCGAAAACTGAAAAAAATGTCGGTGTAACAGCATACATGGCTAAAGTGTACTTCAACTGACACAAGTAATTGATAAAAGTCTTCCGTTCATCAGTTTATCATATCGATATATTGTATGACTAACTCTATCGAACATCTTGTCAAAACGCGGTTGACAGATTCAATAGCTTCTCAGATGAACTACACGTGTGCTATCTGCGTGTAACTCAATTTATTGCGCATTTACCCGTATCGTATTTTTAGTTATGTATTCTTTAAATTCTATTTAGTCACTGATTGATTGGCTCGTTTATTTGTAAGCTACAGATTTCACTAGATTTGTGGTTGTCTAGTTTACATCGTTGATGCCTTCCGTTTCCGTAACTTATCGCTCGGTTCGAATGAATTGCAAAGAGAAGTCGCAAGGAAATTTCAGCATACACCAGTCAACGTGGCGATATGACGGATTTGCTGTTTATTGCATGAAATGTTTTTGTTACATTGCCAGTCGGACATGAGGCTGTTGTGTCCCGTCAGCCTCTTCGTGGGAGCACTGCGAGGGAAGGCCTCGGTGAATATACACGAGAAAACGGTGCTGACGTCCTCACTCCCTGAAGTTTCTAATGCTCGTTTTGCGAAACTAGCTGTTTCCGGGCAGTTCTGCTGGAATGCGGGAGGCGGACTCCGCCCAAGCCAAGACCATGGTAGTACCAAAACAAACGAAAGGCGTAGCGCGGTGATAAGCTCGAGAGGGATTGTTTAGAAGCACTTCCTGTGAACGATGGCGGGTCCGGACTCGTCGTATTCCTCCTTCGAGATCCACATCTGCTGGAAGGTGGACAGGGAGGCTAGGATGGAGCCACCGATCCAGACGGAGTACTTCCTCTCGGGCGGCGCGATGATCTTGATCTTCATGGTCGAGGGAGCGAGCGCGGTGATTTCCTTCTGCATACGGTCAGCAATACCGGGGTACATCGTGGTGCCACCAGAGAGCACAGTGTTGGCGTACAGATCCTTACGAATGTCGATGTCGCACTTCATGATTGAGTTGAAGGTATTCTCATGAATACCGCACGATTCCATACCGATGAACGAGGGCTGGAACAGGGATTCGGGGCAACGGAAACGCTCGTTACCGATGGTGATCACCTGACCGTCGGGCAGTTCGTACGACTTCTCAAGGGAAGACGACGATGCGGCGGTGGCCATTTCCTGCTCAAAGTCCAGGGCAACGTAGCACAACTTCTCCTTGATGTCACGCACAATCTCACGCTCAGCCGTGGTTACGAACGAGTAACCGCGCTCGGTGAGGATCTTCATCAGGTAATCGGTCAAATCCCGACCGGCAAGATCGAGACGCAGGATAGCGTGGGGGAGAGCGTACCCCTCATAGATGGGAACGTTGTGCGACACGCCGTCACCGGAGTCGAGCACGATTCCTGTGGTACGGCCAGAAGCGTACAGGGACAGAACAGCCTGGATGGCGACATACATGGCCGGGGTGTTGAAGGTCTCAAACATCAGCTGGGTCATCTTTTCACGGTTAGCCTTGGGGTTGAGCGGGGGCTCGGTGAGGAGAACGGGGTGCTCCTCGGGAGCGATACGCAGCTCATTGTAGAACGTGTGGTGCCAGATCTTTTCCATGTCATCCCAGTTGGTAATGATGCCGTGCTCGATGGGGTACTTCAGGGTGAGGATACCCCTCTTGGACTGGGCCTCGTCGCCGACGTACGCGTCCTTCTGGCCCATACCGACCATGACGCCCTGGTGGCGGGGGCGGCCGACGATCGACGGGAACACGGATCGTGGCGCGTCATCTCCGGCGAAGCCGGCCTTGCACAGGCCCGAGCCGTTGTCGACAACCAGAGCGGTAACGTCGTCGTCACACATGGTGCTGCTGTGTCGTCGAGCGGTAGTAGTCCGGAGGGCAGACAGAAACGGACGGCAACGGCCAACAGAGCGAGGTGGTTTAGTTAAGACGAGATGGCCCTTATAATAGCACACGTCTCAGGCCTCCCTCTCGAGAACCCTGTCGCTGCCCTTTCAGCTGTCAGCGGGCGGGCTGGCGGCCAGGCCAGGCTAGACTGGGCCGCGATCACCACGCAGGCCTAGAAGACTACCCAAAATGGCCCCAGTGTGTTCGTCGTCGGTTCGACGCGCCCGCGCTCATAGGCTCGCAGGCCGCAGCTCACTTGCCTACGAGCTGGCCTGTTACGGTACGGATGCCGGCCGGCTACCGAACCAGCAGTGGCAGCCTGCAACGCGTTCGTTATGCAACCGACCGACCAACCAATTGACAGACAGACAGACCGACAGACCGACTATGGAGGCTAAGGACAGCCGCCAGGACAACAAGCGTGCCTTGGCTGATGCGGTCACCCGTCCGTCGATGATCAGCCGACTATGTAGTAGTAGCAGTAGTATCGATGCTAAATCCGAACACGGTGCCACCGCCTCCGAACGTACAACACTGACCATAGTCCGAGCACTGCTGTCACCATGCTAACGGCATTTAGAGAATGTAGGCGTAAGCGAATTCATCTATAGCCATTCTACACTGAACAGACGTTCGATCTGAGCTTATTGAAAGAACAACGTATAGTACTTGCTATGTAAATTAAAAAATATATATATTTAAAAAAAAAATATATATATATATATAGAGAGAGAGAGAGAGGGATACGCTTCAAAAATACAAGTTCTTTGCCTAGGAATTCAGGTCAACTATATTTGTCTAAGGAATTTGTGTTCAACCTAAGATGCGTATGCGAACACGTTTGTGGTGTTGCACAGAACCTACGAGGTGTGTATGATTTTAAAAGAAAGCCAGTCAGGAAAAAAAACGCTGTGAAATAGACAAAAGGTGTTTTATTTGTATGTTTGCAACACGATGGTTTGAAGGAATCCTATTTCGTGCCAATTGGTTGTTTTATTGAGACCCGGCCAATGCAGGCAGCGGCTTCATCGAATGAACTGGCGGACTTTGTCGTAAATCCTTGGACTATTAAGAAGGTCGAAGCTTACATGCTGTCACAGCAGTGCCCCGGTTGAATTGATGCGTTGGTACAGTAAATACAAAGGTGAAAGCTTTAGCCTGTCGGTTGTATCAGCCCATTGTGCAGGTCTGTGCCACGCCCTACAACAGTTGGCAAATGGCAAAGCGCTTGGGCGCACATTTTTTAAATGACATTTCGGATCGGCGGCTAGCCAAATTCCCTCAGTGATATTGCTTATGCGTTTCTGGGCCGTATAGAACTAATAGGGTTAATAAGGTTCAATAGAGTAACGCCTTCAGTAAAAAAGTGATACGCTTTTTAAACACGAATGTTAGTACTATGTGCTTCAGAGGTGTTTATAAGAGTATTGGCGATGGTGACCTGATACGAGTCTTCTGGTACCGTTTTCAAAGATAAGTAGTTCTAGACGAAAATAGTTCCGTTATATTATTTTTGGTATTGTGATGGGGAGCTCGGCAAATAGTAATCGAACTTAGCCGGGGAGGCTGTATTCATGCCCTATTTACAACGGTTTCTTTCGCTCGTGATCGACTTGACATTTATTTTCAGTAAGAACTTTATTGCACAGAAAATGTATCGAAAAAAATCCTGATTTTGAGTCCATGATCCGTCGAACACACGTCATGCATTTGCCACAAGATTGCCTTGCGCTGTTTTGAAGCCCAGGTTGTTTATTACAAGCTGTCGATAATAATAATAATAATAATAATAATAATAATAATAATAATAATAATAATAATAATAATAATAATAATAATAATAATAATAATATGTAAAAAGCTTTGGCAGAGTAATTTTTGAAAATATCAAAATTTTTCGCCTACTGTGCTTATGTTGTTGCTGAAAAATATCGCTGAAGGCAAAATTTAGAAACGCTATCTAAAACTATTTCGAAGCCAATTTTGCTTCAGAATTAGGTAGTCTCGTTTTTGCAGAGCTAGTGTTTCTCCCATTTAGCAAAGCTAGTGTTAAAAGCCGTACACACAAGCGTATATAAGCCCAACTATATGCCATATGTGAGATTGCGCTGAGCGCAGCTGGCCTCCGAGCTGGAAACGACCTTGCTCCATTGGCTCTGATGAGTCAGAAACCAAAGACACTCGTCGAAGGAGATTTGCTGGTACCCGATCTAAAACGGCATCTATAAAAAACGCGCACAAGCGCACTTTTTACATGTCATATCTTTAAATCATTAGCATCTGCCGCTTGTAACTGTTTTAGGACGTGGCGCGGATCTAGTCTATGGGCTAATGCACTTGGCAAGTTTAAGTCTCACATTTTTCAGCCATTGCCTCCTCATTTGCATACTAGACAACACAGTCGACTTGACTAATTTCTACCTAACCTAACTACCTGCAGTGTGCAAATTACTACCTATAACAGATGGCATGTAGAAAAGGTAAGGAGATTTACCGCTGATATAAAATCGGTACACTTCATACGGCAACCGCTGGCAGCGTAACGATGCGCACACGCCTACAGTACGGTATGTCATTGAGTGGAATTAGCAAAGACCGAGAATAAGGGGCCAACTCAAAAGCAGACAAGTGGCGGCGCCAAGCAAGGCGTTATACGGCAGGAATTTACAAAAGATACGCTCCAATCTCAAACAATGCAGGGCATTCGAAGACGGGGACGGGGAAGCAGAGTCAAAAGAAGCATAGTTAGTTAAATTCTACTTACTTATTAAATACCGTACTTTAGGTACTTAAAATATTCGTTATTGTTTATTCACTGTTCTTAAATACAATCGTGTGCTATCGGCTGTAGTAACAATGAGTTAATTTGCCATGTTGTGGCATCGTCATCTGAACAGAAGCGGCACTTCGCCCATACACTGCAAAGTTCGTTTGTCTCCGGGCCAAAATAATCTCAAACAGATTCCTCTCGGCTTAATAATTTTTTACGTAATTAGCTATCAATGTCGTTGCTGCTCGTCTGCTCGCAGAAAATTAGTAATGTAAATAACTATAAGTATTATAATTCTCAATAATTTTGGTTTTATTGCCACCATTACCAATTAAAATTGTTATGTTTTAACAATCAATTTTGCTGCGATTTTCTTGGCAAGACATTTTTAACTGTAACTTCGTCTATATGACGAAGTTGGAGGTCGTTTTTGTCAGTATTGGGAGCCTGGCTTTCGGCCAGGCCCCACTCTTGAACCTCGGCGCTAGCAAAGACTTGAAAGAATATTCCGCTGAAAACACCTATAGCGCCTGTGATGTAGAAGCTGTAACTCCAATTTGTCGTCGAGTTATCATGCTTGGTCAACGCACCCGTCACATAGGGAACGAGGATTCCGCTAAAGCTGCCGATGCTAACGCTGATGCCGAACAGGGTCCCTGCAAAGTCCGGGGCCATATCGATCGGAATCGCGCAGCAACCCGCCTTGGATATGCCGCGTATCGATCCGGCCAGAACAAACAGGACAAGGCTCAGCATGCCATCGCATCCTGCAATCTGGACGACCGTGCACAGGATCATCGAGGGAATGATAAGGGCAGTCGCGTTGAAGGTTTTGCGTACGCCGGTGGCGGTTAGCCATCCTTTGCGACGTATGAGGTCGGCCAGAGGTCCGGCTGCTACGACGGCAATGATGGCTCCGACATACGGAAGTGCCGAATAGAATCCGTTGCTCCTGATATCGAACAGTAGAACCGTGCCAAGATACGTTGGTAGAAGGGTGACCAGAGTAAACTGCAGCCACAGCGTGCCGAATAGCGCTACGTGCGAAGCCCACGCAGCGGGCGACGTGAGTATGGCCAGCCAGGGCGTTCTGGCTCCGTGCGTAGGCTTCTGATCGCCGAGATCGTTCAGGATTAAGTTCAGCTCGTCTTGCGAGATCAGGAAATGCTCTTCCGGCCTGTTCGATGTGAAAACTATCCAAGCAAAAAACCACAGAAAAGTGAAGGCACTAAACACATAGAAAATTGAAGGCCAGCCCCATGCGCTGGCAGCAAGCTCGCCGGAGACGAACATTCCAACGACGACGCCCAAAAAGCCTCCGGCGTGGATGAAGCTTACTGCGGTGGTTCGTTGATGTTTGGGAATCCAGTGGGCAATTTGGGTCTCAATCGCAGGATACGTGACACCTTCGCCAGCGCCTTGAAGGACACGAATAATGATCAGACCGACGTGACCGTACTCACGGGTCACCGTCGGAATAAGCAGGCCCAGTAGAGCAGTAAGAAGCGTGCCGCCACCGAAGAGCCATTTAGCGCCGAATTTCTCAGCCAGTGTACCTCCGGGTATAGGCGTTACCACGTAGCCCCAGTAGAACGCGCCTAAGACGAGTCCCTGCGTGGCAGGATCCCACACGAACGGACCGTCGCTCCGGGCCCGCACGGCGGTGTAACTGGCGTTAACTGTTACCTCTGAATGAGGTGGCGTCCTACTCGGTGTGGTGATGTCGACGATACAGTTACTTGGCTGGGTATGCACGAGCACGGCCGTATGATTTACCATCGACACGATCGCCACATTCAGACTGACTCGCAACGCGTACACACTAACAAGACCGAAGAAGCCTAGCACTATAAGCACGTAACGGTACTGGACGCATGACTCCTTAGCTCGCCCGTTCTCCTGGAAAGACTGACGCGTAAGGACAGATACTGCCGCCGGAGTGCCCTTGTGCGCCACATTACAGTCGCCGCTTGTATAGCTCACGGTTGCAGGATCAAGGGAGTCTCGTCTTCGCATCATCAGTACGTTTCAGTACACTTCCATTTCTGCGTTCGGGGTGGATATGCAGGGTGGGTAAGCGCTTTACAAGCGGCCAAGTTGCGTCCAGACGTTCCGGGCGGCTGGTGGGCACAAGTAGTGACCCTCAACATTCGCCTATCTAAATAGCAACACCAACCGCGAGGGATATGGAGTGAGGCGGTAACGCGCCCGACCTCTTTCCTCCTCGAGCTATACGACGATAGGCACAATAGGCGCACGTGTGGAGGGTACCCCATTCCATGCCCTCCTTCTAGCTACTGGTCGTACTGATTTGATCGTCTACTCACACAGGCAAGCCAGCATTCAGTTCAATCTTACTGATAAGTCTAACCATTCGACGCTTTGCCAATCCCCCTTTGTGGCAACCGGCTATGTAGCCCCGACAGTCGACATGTGAGCAATCCTGTGGCGACTGGGGCTGACGTTGCTGCTGCTAATGCTTGCATTGCGGTCAGTGCGTGAGGGCAGCAAGAATGCTAGACGGATGACAGGTCCTTCCTACATAGTTTTTTTAAAGATTTTCCGTAAGGCAATTGCCCGTGTACAGTTTTTTTCATGTCATAGCAAATTTTAATCCACTCCGGCATTTACCTTGTCTAAACCATGCAAACCAATTTAAGAGTGGCCGGTCTGGGTCTCGAACCCAGTCCTCCCGGAATGCAAGGCAAAGGCTTTGCCACAGAGCCATATTGCTCGGTATTTTGTGTAGCAAACCGGACCCATTCCGCACACTTTAACTTTATAGAAGGTTATAGGGAGCTAATGGAAATTGAGCTTGTGCTTAACCAGTAGTAACACGAGCGGCTATGGGAGTTTGCTAACGGCATTACCTGTAGCAATACGATTAACATAACAACTTGAGAGCACTACCGCTACCTCTACTAACTATTAGCAGCTTAACCGTCAGAGGATAACAGTTATAACAAGTGTTAATTATATACAGATACCAATACATATGTGCGCCTACATGCATACACAAACAGTTATATATTTGTTTGTTTGCAGCATCTGTTCGGGGCACATTGTTGAACTGGGCTAATCCCGGGTTAGATAACCCGTAACCACACGTTAACGCGGAGTCAATTGTTCACTCCAAAGTGCTAACATAAAAAGTCATTTAATAAGTAATATATATAGAAACACATGTTTCCCAAAGATATGTGTTTGGAAAACTATTAGGCTATATCACACAAACATATATATGTGTGTCTTTGGATGTGCGAAAAATTCAACAGGACTGATGTTTCCTTATTGAAAGAGGCTGTACATAACAGAATTTTATTTGTCTCTAATAAATGTCTTTGTTTGTTTGTTTGTTTTTTCCAAGGCAGATAAAACCTTGCCAACGTACAAAAGGTCACATACTGTCTATGTGTGTGTGTGCGTACATGGAAATCCTATTGACAAAACAGCTTGAATTTATTCTCATATCACATTATTTTTATTCTGACTCTCATGCAGATCCTGCGAGACTCGAAGTAAAACGCCTTCTCAGAAGACATTGCCCCAAAGTGCACAACCAAAGTGCTATAAGCGAATAACTTAATAGTTGCCTATAAATATCTGATACTTTTGTTAACATGTTAAAGTTACTTGAACGTTCGGCTACTGACTCAAGCAGGTTTTTGGAACGGCACTTTTGAGAGATTAGAGTAAACCAAGTCATTAATGAATCATTCTCAATATTGTCGCAGTCTTGAACAGCCTAATCGTCCCCACCACTGCTTTCTCTTGTTTGCGTCAGAAAGCCATCTAAGGAAAATGTACGCAAATAAACACAACCGGCAATGGAAGTTGCGCATCAGGCAAGCTCGCAAGTCATCTTAAAACTAAACATTGGAAGAACTACTCCTGCAAAATCTCTTGGCATTATAATGCAGCAGCTGCAGCAGGATGTTTGGACATGTTTTTTTCCTGTCCGCGAGGAACGTGACTTTCCGCGATGCGCGCGCAGCGTGCATAATTCGCGCGCGCATCGCGGAAAGTCACGCTGGAAAAAGATAATCATAGTACCATTAGTTCCGAAAAATAAGCTAGTGTAAATCGAACATTCTGAACACAAAATGAGCAACACTATTCGGAGGTGGGAATAATCAGCGTTTGTTTATTTGCTGCAGTTAACAGAGTATATTCCTCAAGGTAATGCATATTATAATGTAATCTGACGGGCAAGGGCGTCCTGTTCTTTGCCGTCCCAACGAGAGAGAATGTGTAGCGACCTCCGACGCGCCGCACAGTTGACTGAGCGGTACTAAGCGCAATTCTGCAGGAACAGTCCTAGCCAGCCCAGCCTACAGTCGAGGTGAGAAAAAAAACGTCAAATGGACTAATATAATACCTCATTGTATAGTGATTTATAGAATGATTTCGCATCGCTCTTCTGTGATTTCGAGACTTTTCGAGACAATACCACCTTATTAGCATTGTTTTGTTAGTCGAAACTAGTAACGAAAGCCGGACTGGCATCGACAAGGCGGCCAGTGCATTCATTTTCTCGACAGCCCGCTCCGGAGTTCGTCAGATGTTTTATCTTTGCTAGCAACTATAGTGTGCCATCTCCTACGCAAAAAAAAACTTCTACGTGAGTTGTGCGGGTCGCAACCCACGTAGAAGTAGGAAAGAACGACGCAATGTAAGGATAGACAAAAACACGGACAGATAGACTTAATACACAATTCTGCTCGTTCACGTCGTGTGCTGAGGCGACTTTCATCTTCTGCAACTTTGAGCTGCTGATGAGGCTATTAGAGCAAATACATTTGCGAACACGCATTAAGCGATGACAGCCTCCTGCGTTACTTTAATGCGCGTCTGGGGCCCAAGTCATAAGAAACATCATTTTTTATTAATCAGGAGTATTGACTAGGAGTTATAAAATATTTACTAACAAGATACTTACAACGCACCGAGCAAGATGGCTCTGTGGCAAAGCCTTTGCCTTGCATTCGGGAGGACTGGGTTCGAGATACAGACCGGCCACTCTTAAATTGGTTTGCATGGTTTCCAATTTAGTCAAGGTAAATGCCGGAGTGGATTAAAATTAGCCATGACATGAAAAAAACGTACACGGGCACTAGCCTTACGGAAAATCTTAAAAAAAAAAAAGGAACAAAAAAGGAAAAAACGACGTCACACAAGAGGAATTCCGTTAATCAAAGAACAATTATTATCAAGCCGCTGCTAAGTCTCAAGTCTACCCACAATACTTATGACGTTCATCTAAAACCACAAAGGAGAGAAGGCGTCGTTCACACTGATAACGCCTAAACAAACACATAATTGCGCACGACGAATTACTTTTGTGTGTTGTTTTACTACCCTCACAGTTCTAATCTTACTATATTTTCAAACTCTCGTGACCCTATATGTCGTTATAACTTACCAAATAGGCACCATTATGCATAAGGATTAATATGAGCAAATTTGACGATTTTTTAATGGAAGACTTGGGACTCTATGCCTCAAAAGGTTGGCGGCGTATTTGGCTTGTATTTGGCAAAAAGGGTACATACGCTATCACATTATATATATATATATATATATATATATATATATATATATATATATATATATATATATTGAATGTTTTCGATCTCGCTCTAAACTCTCTAGGGATTTTCCGCGATGTCTCGAGTTCAGCCGAATAGAAAACGCAAATAACCACAACGGCGAATGTAACCAAAAGAAGGCGGCACTGTGCGGTAGAAATTTTCTTCGACTTTAACCTTCGGTTCGCTTCCAACACGGCACGTCATGGATCTTAACACAGGCGACTTCTAATAAAAGTGCGTTTATAGATATAAATAAAAAATTATATAAATTTAGACTTTGTTATTATTACCAGGAAATGTTTTTGTCTGTTAGTATTCAGCTTCCATGGAAACATGCGATTCAGAGTTCGTTTTGTTGCTACAAACTTTGTAACATTATCCTCCTAGGACGCGTTGTCGTATGGATAACGTTAAACATGCTTAACATCAGAGCCACTGATACTTCTTCAGGCATGAGTTCCAGGCTGGGCCGGCATATGTTATTATAGGTTGTACGCACACCTTAAATAGTTTTGAAAAATGTATGTAGATTTCTAAGTATGTATGAGCGTTATATTTAATGTTTTATCAGCTTTTTTTTCGAAACAACCGGATGACCACCGATGAAGCAATTGCATTGTGCATTTCCGTGACCAGCCTGAAGTACAACAAAGCTTGTTACCGACAGTTTCAGAAAACAAATTATATAATTATAAAAAATCACATATATATATATATATATATATATATATATATATTACTAATTTATTTCACACAATGGGTAATGTGGTTATCTTTTATGTCTATGTTGCAATATACTTAGCGGGGTGCTTAATGACTATCAGTGCAAACTCTCCTCCAAATGAGGCGGAGTTTCTACGTTCTATGGCGAGCCAATCTATACCTACAATATATATATATATATATATATATATATATATAAACAAAAACATAAAAAAATATATATATATAAATATATATATATATATATATATATATATATAAATGGCTGTAGTTGATTTAGTCTTCATAAACTGTAAACCACAAATGGCGGCCATCTAGTTAATCGGCGTGTCTGGTCCTATCTATGGTCGTTAGACCGAAACATTGCCATACATACAAATGTAGCATTGAATTGTGCCGTCGCTTGTGACAATCGGTTCCGCCTTCCATCATAGCAATGGGTTTCAGCAGCAGCAACAGCAGCAGCAGTAGCAGCAGCATTCGCCGTGGTTTGAGGCTTCGAGAAACCTGATTAATTGTAGAGCATAGCCCGTTGCCGTCTCGGGGAGAGACGCCTATAGTAACTGCATCAATGGCGTAGCGGCTGTCGCTGCTGCTGTCGGCGCCGCCGCCGCAGATATCGTTGGTTCTGTTCTGTTCTTCTCAATATTGTTGAGAAGGCCCGGCTGTGTAACCGTTAGCTTTGGTTTTTCGTTTTGCGATCGGCCAGTCGTGATAGCACTAGTAACAACACCCAAGAGGCTGTCAGCGTCTGGGAAGGTGGGAGACAACGCGGTGAGAATCAAACCATGATGCATTTATGTCTCTTCTACGTGTTTGTAGTAGTAGTAGTAGTAGTAGTAGTAGTGGCTGTGGTAGAAGTAGAACTGAAAGAAGAATATATTAGAGCAGCCATGGAATGGCCGTATTAAATGATATCACAAGCGCGCTTAACACAGCGAGCCCTCGCTCGCTCGAGCGCGCAGATAATGGCAGGTAGGTAAGCAGATCTAGACTCATCATAGATCAATCAACTCAATCTTTCAGCCGCAGGTGTGACAGGCTGATACCCTGAAAAGGGATGCTGCTCGGATAATGATCAAAATACTGCGAGTGCTTCTAATTATACTGGGTTCCCAAGCCTAGCGGCATTTTCAGCATTCTCCCTGCATTGGTGCGGGCATATATATATATATATATATATATATATATATAAAACGTTTAAGCGAAAAGTGTGAAGTTGTACGCGTGCTCAACATTTGAGTGCTATACTGGAGAGAACATTTACACTTCTCAGGCGTACTCCATTCAAAACGAGCTGCGTCGGACTGTGCAATGTGAGAGCGAGTTCGACACAGTTACATCACATGCCAGGAGCCTCCCTGACTCGTATGGAAGAATTCATTATTTATTAATAAGTTATCATGAGTTAAGCGGACTAAAACTGCTTCACCGAACACGCTCTTCCGCTGCAAAGTCACCCGCTTATGCTAAGAACAACTGTTCTCCACTGTTGCCACAATGACTGTTGAAGAATCTCTAGATATCTCGGTGCATTGAAGATATGCCTCACGATTTCAAGCCCGTAGGAGACGGAGGATAATCTAGAATGAAAAACAATCTCCATAAAAAAAGTGTTTCATCTTTTGCCTTGTCGTTAAGTGACCTTGTCATTAATTGGCCTTGTCTAGTGGTTTTGTCATTAAGTGGCCTTGGATCTGGGTAGTCGCGCGCCCATGTAAGACCTTTATTATAACATGCACTATCTGTCGTGTTCTCCAGTGTTGCACCTGTTGCGGATGAGAGATCCTCAATTTTCCCCCTGACGAATTTTTTAGCTCTTCTCTACCGAGCAAGATGGCTTAGTGGCAAAAGCCTTTGCCTTGCATTCGGGAGGCCTGGGTTCGAGACCCAGACCGACCACTCCTAAAATTGGTTTTCATGGTTCCCAATTTAAACAAGGTGAATGCTGGAATGGACTAATATTTGACCATGATTGGGAAGCACAGATGTTTCAATAAAAAGAGATGGTGCATTACCATTCAACCTCCCAGTAAGTTAAAAAGAAAGTTTTTTCTAGACCGGCCTTGTCTGAGGTGGTAGTGCGCTGGTCAGGGTTGTCATCTACAGGGAGGTCACCCGTTCGATCCCCGTTAATTAATCGAATTATCTTTAAGCGATGCTCATTGAGAATAAGTAACAAAGCATACCGTTAAGAGTGAGCGGCTTGATTGCCAACACAGACCGTGCATTATGCATTTTCCAAACCTACCATATATAAAAAATAAAGACTGAGCGGCTATGCTGCCACAAGGACTGTTGAGGAATCCTTAGATATCTTAGCATGTTCTGCCCTCGGTGCATTGAAGATATGCCTCATGACGATTCCAAGCGAATAAGAGACGGAGGATAATCTATAAAAACAACTTCCTAAAAGTGTTTTTAATTCTAAAATTAGCCTTGTTAATAGTTGGCGTAGTCTTGGAGTGCCTCTATGCAACGAGAGACCCTATCAAAACCCATCCACCTTCAACGTCGATTCTACTAGCGCGGGGTAACTCAAGGTAACAACTTTGGAAGGCTTTGGTAATCTTTCAGTACTTTTTTTAGAACTGGTGTAAGTGTCTGTATCTTAGAGTTATGCTGGAGAGTGCGCAAGGCTAGGCAACTGATCCACCGTCGTTTGCACCACGCCACCGGGCTCGACCGGACTCGCTTCACACTTACTGCGTTCTGTTCCAATTTAGTCGTTAGAGAACCCACTGGGAGATCGCTCGAGGATTCATTGGAGGATCCGCCAACGGAGTCCTGGCGGTACATCCGAGAAAACCTCCTCACGCTAGGTCTCGCATAAGCTTCGCCAAAAACAGAAACAATTCTTTTAAACAACCTGAAATGTCCTCCAGAGAATTTGAACTTATACTTAGAAGGACACCCAGTAACACTAACGCCCACGGTTAAGTACCTGGGTGCGATCTTGGACAGAGCTCTCACAGAAACACCTCACAGAAAAAGCTGCAAAAGTCTCAGCAGGGCTGCAAAAGATCCCCCCGCGGATCAAAGGAGTAACCGGCTCTTGGCACCGTTTTTTAGCACCAGCAGTAGATATCATCATCCTATGTACCGCATCCTTATGGGCGCCCACAACTAATATGTTGGTTGCATCTCGCCGTCTCCTCAACAAGATCCAAAAATCTATGACGCTCAACATCGCACGGGCAAGTCGCATGGCTTCCACACCAGCTATACAGCTTCTCTTTAGACAGATTCGCTGGCACCTAAGAGTAAAATAACTACTTCAAGAAGCCCCTCAATTGAATTCCGGACTGAGGGAATACTGATCAGCACAACAGATACTCTACGCAAATGGAGCCAGCAATTGGCAGCAATCCAGCCGGAAAATCCTTGATGCTTAAAACTTTTTCGGGCTGACCCTCAGCCAACATTTGTCATCCACGGGTTTGCTATCGCGTTGCTTCATTAAAGGGACTCCATAAATGCAAATGTGCAACTGTAGAAATCGAACCCGTGAATCCTTGATACTGGACATAGTCACTACCCCCTGATCTCAAAAAATGGTACAGCCTTAAACAAGGCTCGCTTGTTTACCACTTGCGCAGCTTTTAAGGGGCCTCTCCGACGCGAAAATAACCGACGCACGAAGTTGAGCAAACTTAATAGCAAGATAAAGTGGCCGAGTACCAGTACTGAGGTATCAGTACTGTGGTAACAGTACGGAGGCTACCTCCGACAAGTGGCAATGAATTCGACGAGACTCAAGGCGTTTGTAAGTCCCACACAATCGTGGCTTTAATAGCGACGCATGGAGTGTATCATGAAGTTGCCAGTTAATCTCTACAAAATACGTACAAAAATAATAATTAAAATAAAAACAGTTTGTCTGATATAGTTTAGCCTAGCCATCAAAAGAGAAAAAGGAACACATTTGCTAGCCAATCTAAGGTGATCCAGATAAGCTGGAAGCCACACAAGTAGTTAAACCAACATTCAATTCGCCGCTGTTCTTAGTGCTTACGTTTTATTAATTTGATACATTTTGTCATCAGGTAATCATGCTAAACAATGACACACTTTTTTACTCTCTCTCTCTCTCTCTCGCATAGTTTAACCATTTCAAACGTCTAACAGAACTTCCCTTGAACAGGAACCGTGCATCCTTCGCTCAGGCCAAAAGTATGGTTACTATTATTGCACCTATTTAGGCTATCGTTGGATTTAATTAACACCTGCGCTCAATTTTCGCCGTTTAACCTATTGTTGTTACATAAGCATGTTATCCACTACAATACGATAGACAGTAGCAGCATATATGCTCATATACTTGCATGCACCATGTCAAACCACACTTTTGTGTTGTGATTGTAACTATCAATTATATAGCGACTAAATCATGAATGAATATAAGCATACTAAGATTTTAACTATATATATATATATATATATATATATATATATATATAAAGACACAGAGAGAGATTATTACAAAATACAGAGCTTTATTGTATGTACAATAATATGAGTATGAGATCCGCTGAACTAGAAACACTTTCGGTGCACGATAGCTGGACCTGATTCATCGTATTCCTGTTTCGAGATCCACATCTGTTGGAAGGTGGACAGGGAGGCGAGAATCGAACCGCCGATCCAGACCGAGTATTTCCTCTCGGGCGGTGCAATGATCTTGATTTTCATGGTCGACGGGGCCAACGCTGTGATCTCTTTTTGCATACGATCAGCGATGCCGGGGTACATTGTGGTGCCGCCGGACAGCACCGTATTGGCGTACAGGTCCTTGCGAATGTCGATGTCGCACTTCATGATCGAGTTGAACGTCGTCTCGTGAATACCGCACGACTCCATTCCGATAAACGACGGCTGGAACAGACTCTCGGGGCAGCGGAAACGCTCGTTGCCGATGGTGATCACCTGACCGTCGGGCAGTTCGTACGACTTCTCGAGTGAGGTCGACGACGCTGCGGTGGCCATTTCCTGCTCAAAGTCCAGAGCGACGTAGCACAACTTCTCCTTGATGTCACGCACAATCTCACGCTCGGCTGTCGTCACGAACGAGTAGCCTCGCTCGGTGAGGATCTTCATGAGGTAGTCCGTCAGGTCGCGGCCGGCCAGATCCAGACGCAGGATAGCATGGGGCAGAGCGTAGCCCTCGTAGATGGGCACCGTGTGCGACACACCGTCGCCCGAGTCGAGCACGATGCCGGTCGTGCGTCCGGACGCGTACAGCGAGAGAACGGCTTGAATGGCGACGTACATCGCTGGCACGTTGAACGTCTCAAACATGATCTGCGTCATCTTCTCACGGTTGGCCTTCGGATTCAGCGGCGCCTCGGTCAGCAGAACGGGGTGCTCTTCGGGCGCCACGCGCAGCTCGTTGTAGAACGTGTGGTGCCAGATCTTCTCCATGTCGTCCCAGTTGGTGACAATGCCGTGCTCGATGGGGTACTTGATCGTCAGGATGCCCCTCTTCGACTGGGCTTCGTCGCCGACGTACGAGTCTTTCTGGCCCATGCCGACCATGACGCCCTGGTGACGGGGACGGCCGACAATCGACGGGAAGACAGCCCGGGGCGCGTCATCGCCGGCAAATCCCGCCTTGCACATGCCCGAGCCATTGTCAACGACGAGAGCCGCGATATCCTCGTCAGACATGTTTGCAGTTGAACACCGTTCCTTCGGTCGTTTATGTGTTTGGCGACTTGTTTGGCGTCGTGTGAACTGCACTTCTAGGTGGCTGCCGAAGATCGCGCAGAACGCGAGCGGGATTCTCGTCGACTGGTGCTAGAAGAAGAGCGACACCGATCATCCGCTGCCGCTTAAGAATGCCGGCAGCCAACGAACACCACGCGCCGCCACCACCACAACGCATGCGCCAACTGTGGCGAGGCTCCCGGCATGCTCGGTGGTGGAGGACTGTCAAGACCAAATATGGTTATATGTGTTTGGAGATGGAGTTCGTAGCCATCCTCGGTTTCGCCATCTTCCTTCGCTTCTCTCCTCTGTCCTTCTCGTGATCTCCCTGTTACTTCTAGTCGCCCCCTCCCCCCCTCCAGTCCGGTTGCTTGCTTGCTTGGTGTGTCTGGTGCGTCTGGTGTTTCGAGAGAGTCGAAGTCGATCGTCTGCGCTGCGCCAGGCTAGCGTGGCCAGCAGCTTGGTAGTATCGCCACTGTGTCTTGAGCGTCATGTGTCGCATCTCTCGCATGGTTCGCGCGCGGGGGAGGCGCCGGAGTGGGGGAAAGAAGCGACACGGAAGACTATAAGAAAGGCCAAAAGAAGAAAGCGATGCTCTGGAGCAGGCCGAACCAGCAACGTCGCTTTGTCGGAAGACACGCCGCTCAACCCACGGCGTGCTGCTATATTGGGAGAGGCGTGCAGGATGGTAAGTTTCTGGGCGGCTCAGAGGATGGCGATTCGGCGCTGCGTCGGCCTTCCAACGAAGCATAAAGGCCTCCCATTGAGTTGATAGTTCCATCGTCGGGTATCAAGACCATTCACTCGTACATGATGTTAATCTATTCGGGCGATTAAGCGACAAAAATAGCAGCCATTTCCAAGGTCCAATATTACAATATTCAGCTCGCTGCTACATATTAATCTTGACGATCTCAATTTGGGAACGTCTTGCCCTGAGATCTCAAGTCGTTGACACGGGAAATTCGTCAACTTTTCGCATTACCTTTTATGTCGGTGTCTCTAATGCTGAATATATATATACATACGTATATATGTGAGAAGCGCAGCCCTGTTTGAAAGCCCTAATAAACGCTGTTTCTACAAAAAGTTAAAAACAACGAATTCATTTCACACGAGAGTCTAAATTACTACGACATATTCCAAGGCGTTTAAAAAAATTCTCAATTGCTTTTATCGCCCTTCTAGGCATGGTTTCGTCTGGTACTGATGAAAAAATGGATCACTAAACCGAAACCGCAACAAAATAGGCAGTCCTGTAACGCGAATTTTGATCGAGACCCGGAATGAGCTGAAAAGCCGCAGTTATAACATTGACGTCAGCATTGCTCCTCAAATGCTCGAGATGTGGCACAGTAAACTGCAATGCTACCTTAAATTGTAACCTCATATCTTCCCTGAAAGCCATTTATATATATAAATTAAGGTGAGCACTACCGAGTGTGCAAACGTATTGTAAATATTAATAAATCATCACAATAGTTTCTATATATATCGAGCAAGCCGGCTCAGTGGCAAAGCCTTTGCCTTGCATTTGGGAGGCCTGGGTTCGAGACCACACCGGCCACTCTTAAATTGGTTTGCATAGTTTCAAATCTAGGCAAGGTAAATGCCAGAGTGGGGTAAAAATCAGCCATGACATGAAAAACCGTACACGGGCATTAGCCTTACGGAAAAACTAAAGAAAAAAAAAATATATATATATATATGTCTGCCTTAACAAGGAAGAGTCTTTTATTTACCGTACACTGTACATAGTACACTACATCTACCAAACAAATTGCAGAGTCACACGCCCTGCTAGAGAAGAAGCTCCACTACGATCGTAGTCTCAATTGTGGTCGTCGTAGTTAGTGACCGCGTAGTCATCGGAGTAGCTGCTAGTTAGGCTTATCTTCTCTAATCTTCGCTGGCTTCCGATGTGTGTGTGTGTGCAGCGGCAGGCTCGATCGCAACCGGGTGTGCGAGTCTTCCTATGTTTTGTGTTCGAACATGTCAGGAATGTATACGCAACGCCTTCGAAAACGAATCGACAGACACCCTTCAATGGCCGATAGCACTTGGCTTCTGTTTCTGGCCATTTCACGCCGTCACACAAAGACGTGGCGCATAACCCCCACCTCTCAATGCAACATTTCCGGACAACGGCCG
The DNA here is from genome assembly GCA_003439945.1 of Dermanyssus gallinae. Classification (NCBI taxonomy): domain Eukaryota; kingdom Metazoa; phylum Arthropoda; class Arachnida; order Mesostigmata; family Dermanyssidae; genus Dermanyssus; species Dermanyssus gallinae. The sequence goes on along the minus strand of QVRM01000248.1, from coordinate 71,266 downwards.
GAAATCTTGCATTCCGGCCGGATTTGGCTGCCAAGCATTGGAGTCACCTGTCTCATACAGATGGTGCCATTGTTGTTGTTGTTGTTGTTGTACTTTGCGCTGTTGATATTGTTGTTGTTGTTGTACTTTGCGCTGTTGATATTGTTGTTGTTGTTGTTGCTGTCGTTGCTTCGACACCAGCGCTAGAAACCTACAGCTAACCGCTCTGAGTCATAGTTGAGCGGGGGCGGCGGCGGCGCCGGACGTTTAGATCAGCCTATCACCCTCATCATATACTCCTGGAAATTACCTCACCCTCAACTTCAGCCCCCCAATTATCATCGTCGTCATCATCATCCCCATCATCATCATCATCACCATCATCATCATCATCATCATCATCATCGCCATCATCATTATTATCGTTATTATTATTACTATTATGATTATCTCATTTACCGATTATGAATACGTGAGCTCGGCTCTCTGTGTTGTGTCTGCCTGTGCTGCTTGGTGGCGGCGTGCCTTCGTGCCTCGTTAACGAAGGCAGGCGGCCGCCAACACGTGCCAGTGAGATTCTGCAGCTGGTAATGGTGGTGCTGCTTTTGCTGTTGTTGTTGCCGCCGCTGCTGCTGCTCTTCTCGGCTGTGCGGCAAGCGAGCCTAGCGGGTTGGTCTGTGCCTGAGGGTTCGTCGTGCGGGTTCGTCCTGCGACACGTTCGACGTGTTCGACGCACGCCATGTCAGGACCGCCACAACGAAAGCTAGAAAGGGAGGCACGCCGGTCGGGAAGGCCGACGGGCAGGCCAACGCACAGACAGATAGACAAACAGACAGACAGACAGACAGACAAATAAATAAGGAACAGCAGGCATAGAGGCTGGCGGCGTCGATGTCGTCACCGTCACCATCAGCGCTGCCATAGACGACGCTATGACCATACCGACCGTGATACCAGCCAGCCAGCTATGGCTATGGCCAGCAAAAGCCAGCCGATCGGTCAGCAGCGTTCACAGCAAAGCGAGTGCTTGAGAGTGAGAGCTTGAGAGTGAGAAGCGCCAGAACGACTACGCAACCACTTTTGACTACTGGACCGTGTTGCAACCTAGACAGTTAGTTGTTGTTGTTGTTGCTGATTTTTGTTGTTGATGTTGATTTTTGTTGTTGCTGCTGCTGCTGTTGTTGTTGTTGCTGTCGTTGCTGTTGTTGTTAGTGTTACTGCCGTAATTGTTGTTGTTGTTGTTGTTGTTGTTGTTATTGTTGTTGCTGTCGTTGTTGTTGTTGTTGT
>QVRM01000248.1:0-67500 GCA_003439945.1 Dermanyssus gallinae | reverse complement strand
CCTAATGTTCGTTGACTAGCTACTGCTGCTGCTGCTGGTCATGCCGTTTGCTTTGTCTGTGTATTTGTTGCTCTCTTTTCCGCCGTTTCTCTGATTTGTCTGTCTTAGTTTTCTTTCTGTCCTTTTGCTTAGCTTGGGTCGTGTTTCTTCGGCTGCTGTTCCTATTCCGTGCATGTCCACTGTCATGCCGCCAAGATACAGAATAAGAACAAAGTGGAGAGATGATCATGAAGGATCACAGCAGGAGAAAAACTGAAAGAAACAGAGAGAGGGGGAGAAAGAGGGAAAAGCAAGTTCGAAGGGAAAGCGCTGATAGAAACAGCATTGTTAGAAGAAAAATACGAAGAACTAAGCAAAAAATGCGATAGACAGATGCGGCAAAGAGAAGAAGAGAAATAAACAGCGAGAAAAAAGAGACTTAAAGACAAGGTTAGTGAGAGATAATCACGAGAGAAAGAAGCGAACTTAGAGACAGAGAGTAAGAGAAGGCGAAAGAGAAAAGAGGGACCGTGGAAGGAATGTGGCATGGGAAAGTTAAAAAAAGTGAGAGAAAAATCATAGAAACACTGAGAGAAAGAGGTTATGCAGAGAGAGAGAGAGACGGAGGCAGGCTTTCATACAGGGAAGAAAAGTGAAGCTCCTAAAGGTAAATAAGGAGAATATATATGAAAATTGGATAATAAGAGAGATAACAAAAAGGAGAGAGGGAAGGAAGAGAGCGACGAAGCTAATGAAACAAAGAGAGAGAGAGTCGTAGGGAGAACGAGAAAGTGGGAAGAACAAATATTAAAGAGAGAAGAGAGAAATTTCAGAGAATGTGGAGAAGAGAGATGACAAGATCGAGAGAAAGGAAGGGGGGAAAGTGGAAAGGAAGATAATGAAGAAAAACGAAGAAGAGTTCTAGTATAGAAGATGGAAGGGGACAGAAGGAGGAAGATACTAGGCTACAGAGAGAGAGCTCAGGAAGGTGAAATTTTTGTAATTAAGAAAACTATTAATTAAGGGCGAGCGAGAGAGAAGTAACAAAAAGAAAAGAGAAAGAGAAAAAGGGAGGACAAAATAAAGAGAGAACACGCGTACAAGACGTAGGGAAGAAGGCGAGCCGTATTGAAAAGGAAAAGAGGGAAATCGCCGCGGGCTAGATGGAGGCAAATGTGCTGTAGGGGGGATGGTGGTGGTGGTGACCGTATTGGTGAAATAGCGTCAGCAGCGATGGCGGTCATGCGATAGCAGTAACACTCCGTCGATTCGAGTTGGCGTTAAATGAGCCAACTTTTTTTTAACTTTTTTTTTAACTTAATGGGGGGTTGGATGGTAATGCACCATCTCTTTTTATTGAAACATCTGTGCTCTCCGTTTTTATTTTTTCCGATTTTGGTCGATTTTTAATCCACTCCAGCATTCACCCTGTTTAAATTGGGAACCATGAAAACCAATTTAGGAGTGGCCGGTCTGGGTCTCGAACCCAGGCCTCCCGAATGCGCAAGGCAAAGGCTATTGCCACTAAGCCATCTTGCTCGGCAACCCTAAGGTCTTTGTGCGGGCCGGCGGCGGCGGCAGCGACCGACGATTTCCCCTGACGATCATCGCTGCTGGCGGCTGGTAGCCGCTTTGAGCTCGACCATTACGCCAGCCGGCCAGGCGACCCTCTAGCTAGGCAGATAGACAGACAAACCGTCAGCTAGTCAGTCAGTCAGTCAGTGAGCCAGACGCTGTTGGATCTCTCCAAACATTGTCTATCTCTGTGTGTCTGCTTGTCGACCAGTCGGGACCAAGGCTGGGACCATCCGCTTGACCATCCCGTCGGACGTCGCAGCCCTGCCTGTATCGGCGGCAGCAACAGCAGCAGCAAAAGCAACAAGAGCAGCAGCATCATCGTCATTGTCATTCACAGCAGCAGCAACAGCTTGGACACCGGAACACGAACCAAACGAGCAACATTCTACAATAAGTTTCAACATTCAAGCACGAGCAGCAGCAGCAACAACAACAACAACAACAACAACAACAACAACAACAACAACAACAACAACAACAACAACAGCAACAACAACAACAACAACAACAACAGCAACAACAGCAACAACAACAACAACAACAACAACAACAACAACAACAACAACAACAACAACAACAACAACAACAACAACAACAACAACAACAACAACAACAACAACAACAATAACAACAACGACGACAACACTGCTTCCCGCAGCCGTTTCAGCAGCAGCAGCAGCAACAATAACAAGAGTATCAGCAGCGGCCGATTTTTCCCTTCCTTCACTTTCCACCTTTTCCATGATGATGATGATAATGATGATGATGTTCAGAGCAGGCCTAAGCGGGAAAACGCGACGACGGGCAGAGCAGTGAGTGGGCTCGTAGGCTACCGCAGCTGCAGCCGACGCCGCCGCCGAAACCACGGGCGTCGTTCTGACTTTTCCTTCCGTTTCACTCTTTCTCATCTTTGTCTCCTTTAGCTTCTCTTCTCTTTTGCCTGATTGGCGTTTCCATCTTTGTTGTTGTTGTTGTTGTGTGTGTGTATCACTTAAAGACTAGGCGTCAAACGGTTTGTTCCTGCGCGCCTCATCATGCCCTGGACGACTGGATATGCGGCAGAGCCGACACAAGCAGCAGCAGTAGAGATAGCAACAACATAAACGATTACAATAACAACAGCAAAGCACAGCAACTACAGTAGCAGGTAACGACAATAGGAAAACGACAACAACAGCAACAACAACAACAACAATAAACAACAACAACAACAATAATAACAACAATAACAATAAACAACAGGAGAAGCATAACGACAAAATTAGTAACGGAAAAACCACAACGACAAAATCAATTACGGAAAATCACAACAAAAAAAATCAATAACAGGAAAACAACACTAACAACAACAACGCCAAAACAACAACATCACTAACATTTACCATTCATAGCAAGGATAATAACCACGTCGATCACGACCCTCTCAAGGGTGCGGCAGCGTTGCAGCCACTAGAGAGCGCTGACCACAAGATCGGACGCTCTTGGCGAAATTCTTTTCCACTCGCTCTGCTGGTTGCTTCCCATCATCATCATCATTATCATCGTTATGATGATACTCATCACCTTCGTCGGCGTCATCGTTGTTGCTGCTGTTGCCGTTGTTATTGTAGTTGCTACCCTTTGTTGTTCTTTTCGTCGTTGTTGTTGTTGTTGCTGTTGTTGTTGTGGTCATCGTCTTTGCTGCCGCCACTTACCAGCATGAAATACCAGCATATATAGCAGTCTACATATTCGCATATAACAGCCTTGGCTGCCACTATCATGGTCTGCTGGTGTTCAGGCTTCTGCTACCCGTGCCGCCCCCTTCACTACTACTACTACTACAAGTCATTCTGACGGTACGCTGTTTGGTAGAGCTTGGTACAGACTCACTCACACACGAACATGTGTGTATTAGCTAAAAAAAAGACGAACCCAAGCCGAAACCGAAATGGGAAAGTGGGATCGCAGCGGAGGAAAGAAGGCTACACACTCAACGAGGCCTCCCCGAGAGAGTCGGGTTTGGTCGGAGAAAACGCACAAGGAAAAGGAAAAGTATCAAGAGGAGGAGGAGGAGGAGAAGAGGGGAAGAAAAGAAAATAAAGAAAACGAAAAAGAAAAATAGATAGAAGACTGCAAACCGCAGTAGCAGCTCTGAGAACAGGCCGGCAGTTCTCCGACCGGGGGCTAGTCGGTGAGTCGGTAGATCCGTTCTGGCCGAGCGAGGCGCTAGACCCGCTTTTCTCATTCGTCCATGAGTATGAAGTCGACAACAGCAACAATAAAACCAACAATGCCAGTAAGGAAAATGAAGAGCAGGGTGGAAGCAAATAGTATGAAAAGAAATAGCTGAAAGGGCCGCAAAGAAAAGCCTGATAACCAATCTGACCAGCTGCTTGAAGAAAGCAAAGATATTTGCACTAGCGCCGCTTTCGCCGCGGCCGCCGCCACCGTAGTCAAACTACGAGTAGAACATAAAAGCTCTAAGCAAAGCAAATGGCCTAATATAGTTCGGCTGGTTACTGAGTGCGCAGAACAAATGATTCAAGGTTCCCTCTCCTGCAGGCATCCCGCTGACCTCTTTCCCATTGAAAGCAAATCGTATGGTCGTGTGTGTACGATTATATATATATATATATATATATATATATATATCGGAAGCTATAACCGGCCTTGGTGTTATGGAAGAAGAATTTTTATCACCCAATGTTATAGCTGTTTACACAAATGGTTCACGGGCTGAGCTCCGAAATCGTCCAGCAGATGTTTCTGTCGCAAATGACCTAACGGCCACGTGTTAACCAAACCGATTATATATATATTTATATATATATATATATATATATATACATATATATATATATATATATATATATATATATACAGGTAGTTCAATAAGTGTTTAGAATGAGCTTTTTAGAATTCGAATTTTGGCACGCTTTCACCGCTAATAGGAACTGCAACTTTTCGACTGCTAGCACTCAATATAGTATGGTGATTGGCCGTTGCAATTTCGTTTGATAGCTTTTCCCGTGCAACGTATCGGCGTGATTTTTAAAAATGGAGAAAAAAGAGTTTCGAGTGGTTATCAAGCATTTTTATTTCAAAGGTTGGAATGCGACCCAAGTAAACATTGAGTTAGACGAGACGTACAGTGACTTTGCGCCATGTTTTGCCACTGTTTCCAACTGGATTAATGTGTTAAAAAGAGGTCGCAGGAGCACCGAGGATGAACTACGTCCAGGAGGCCAAAAAACGGCAACTGATGAGGAAAACGTAGAAAAAGTGCGAAAAATTCTTGGCACAGATAAGCGAATGAACATTAAGGAAATAGCGGAGGCATTATGGATTAGTTTAGGCAGTGTGCATTTTATCCTACACGAAAACTTGAAGATGAAAGAGCTTAGAGCAAAATGGCTGCCGCATTTGCTCAACCAAGGCCAAAAAGACGCGCCTGTTTTGGCTTTACAGCGAAATTTGGCCAAGATGTCGAACAATCTGTCGGATTTTGGTGCAGATTTATGACCGTCGATGAAAGCCGGGTTCATCATTACACTCCCGAGACCCAAGAAGCATCTTGCCAATGGTGTGCACCTGATGAAGGACCTCCGAAGAGGGTGCGGACAACGGCATTGACCGGAAAGGTGATGGCTACAGTTTTTTAAGACCAACGTAGAATAATGCTGGTCGACTACCTTGAGAGCTGTAAAACGATCACAGGAGAATATTATGCAAGACTGTTGGACTGCCGTTAGCAAGAACTCATCGTGAAACGGCCCGCTTTGCAGAAGAAGGTTGTCCCGTTTCACCAGGGCAATGCTCCTGCACACAAGTCCCGGCAAGCATCGGCAAAACTGGCCCAACTGAGGTACGAACTTATTGAACAACCCTCCTATTCTCCAGACCTGGCCCCCTCTGATTATTTCCTCTTCGGACATTTGAAGAATAGTCTCGGTGGAAAGCGTTTTTTCCAGCAATGAAGAGGTTAAGGCTGCTGTCAATGCCTATTTTCAGTCTAACGACGCGGAATTCTACTCAAGAGGTATGAAAGCTCTGAAATCTCGGTGGGAAAAGTGTATTGAGCTTCTCGGGGAGTATATCGAATAAGAAAAATTTAAAAACATGATTTGGAAAATTCTCGGTTTTTATTCTAAGAACTGATTGAACTACCTATATATATATATATATATATACATTTTAATAGGTTCTTTCCTCACTCATGATCTTGTGAGAAGGAATATATTTATGAACCTATAACAATTGGTTGCAACAGTGCAGGCACTCCAGAGCTATGAAGTCTTGCTGGTGAGGGGCTAAAGTAGATAAGGAACTGAAGTAAAATGCACTCGAGCGTATCCTAACAGTTTCCCGAATGCAAGGCCTTGCCACTTAACTAGTCCGCACGGTTTCTCATTTGATTCATATTAACTAATACCGGTTTGCAAATTTGTGTGAGCGCTATCCAAATAAAAAACATTTAGTAGTAATATTAGTAAACGCATAGAACAGGCTAACTTATAGTCTGGCGAGGACGGCGCCGCTCATCGAGGATTTGGTAAAACAATTTTGACTTCCGCCTACGGCTTCACTGTAAGAGCCACGTAGAATTTTTGAGTAGAAGATGAGAAAAGTACCAGAAGTGCTCTACCGAATACCGGCAATGTTGGATAAGGCATAGATGGAACCGCTCATCGAGCGGAGCCACGTCCTCACCCGCATCTCCGTCCATGGGTTCAACCACAAATTGTGCTATCGGGCTAGATTCCATATCCCTGTGTCGCAATGCATTTTGCGACCTCATTTGCACCAAATATTGAGACGTGTTAGTCAGCGCTAGCTATTTGAGTCTTGGGGCGGTGATATTTTCCAGATATGCATAAACAGCATAATCTTTACACGTTGAAAATGAACGAAAACGGATACCGCTTTCGGCATTTAACGCATACGTGTTATGAAATGTAATTGTAAGAATACCGAAATGTAAGTGATAGTGACGCAGTTCTGGAATGAGCAATAGGCAACCGTATGAAATGATTATGTCCGTTCCTGGCGCTGTATACACGTAAATTGCTTCAGTATACTCCTATATTTAAGTATATCTACGTGTATGCATGTATATATTAAGGCCAAAATATGTTTGTGCCTTAAGATACGTGCGCTCCCGTAAGCGTGTCCTGGGACCCTAAAAAGCTCATACAGCGGTTGAATGACCGTGCACGAAGCTTCGAATTTTTACGTTTAACTTACGCCACTTAAATCTACGGCCCCGTGTTTGTTAGATGATCGATTTGATTCTCGCAGATTTCCCTATGTGGATAGTGAATTAATGAGCCACTCAAATATTTTATATATATTTACACACCCTTTAGCAGGGGGGCTTTATTAGAACAGATCAACTTGTTTGTACGTAGTTCGCATTCCTGGTACTGCGCCAGGCAAACATTTTGTTAACAATTTCTTTCCGGGCAACAGTTTTAGCATGTATGTTGATCCCGGCTCTTCTGTTCGTCAAAATAGAATCAAAGAATATGTTCGCTCGATCTGGGAACTTACAAATAAAGACGAACGTAGCCTTATCAATATCATCTAGAACAACACAAATATCATCACAATTTATATCACAAGTCCTCACATTACAACGAAAAGCAACACGTTTTAAAAACTTCTTCTGCAGTTTCCTTAACAAATTTCTATCACGTTTCAATCCTAGATTCCATACTGGAGCTCCGTAGAATTTTTGAGAGAGAGAGAGGAGAGGCATATACAATCACAGGTAGGACATATTGCTTATAAAGTTTGACATACAGATTAGGGATCTTTCAAGACAAAGGATCGCAATATCCAGTGCATTCTCCGACTAGCTGACGCAGCTACCTCTAGAACATGCGGTGTGCAGCTCAGCGTATTACTTGTCAGAACTCCTAAGTCTTTTATCGATGGCTTTGCCGCTAGCTGTTCAGTACCTAATGTGTAGTTATGTACAGGATTGTTGCTGCCGAAGTGCAGAACTGCGCACTTATTTACAGAGAGCTTTAGGTCTAATCCTTTACACCAATCCATAAATTTATCGAGTGTTTCTTGAAGAATATTCATGTTCGTTTCATTTTCTACAGATATATACATTTTTACATCATCCGCGTAAATTTTCACTCTCACTCCTTCAGATATAATATACTTTAACGAGTCAGTATATAATATGTACATAAGAGGTCCAAGAATTGTTCCCTGTGGACAACCGGACGTGACCTCAGCCGTTGACGACAGACAATCATTTATCCCTCACTCTGAAGGTCCTATGTTCAAGGAAAGCTTTGATCCAGTTTGTGAGTTTCTGTCCAACACCGTACCGCGGGAGAATGTTTAGAAGCTTCGAGTGTGTAGTGGTTTCAAATGCAGACTTAAAGTCGAAGTATACACAGTCAAAGGGCTTGCTATCATTAGTTAAAAGAGCCCAGTCTATATAATAACTAATAATAAATAATAATAATAACTAACAATAAATATTTGACTATTTGACAGATTCGGCTGAATCCTCACGATGCTTTCGTCACCCAATCAAGCTAGAAATGTACGCCTGTTGCTGATATCTATGAGCCCTGCAATTTATTCTAACAATAAGCTCTGGCTTAACGGCTTGCAATATGTCTTTTATCTAACATTACACAACAAGCCAAATATGCTCAATCGTCTATAAATATCGGATACATTCTGCGGAAAATGCGATCCTAAATTTACGATTCTCCGTTACTCGCGAGCGCCACAAGTGCCCCGATTGGTATGAACCTAGTCTGATGGCTTAACGTTTATCCTTAGTCCCTTGTCTAGTCGCAATATGGCTAAGACACTGAAGTTTTTACAACCATTCCTTTTTGGAGAAGCCACGCATTTTAGTAGCTTTGGGTTACACGTATATATATATATATATATATATATATATATATATATATGTCCCGCTGTATCAAGCTACTTGGCGAAGATAACAGCTTTTTAATAATTTTGCAAACCTCATTGCAGCATAGTCGTTTAATTGTATCCACGCAGGCTACGCTGCCATGACTAAAAATGGCTACTTAATTAACACGTGTCATTATTAATATCGATAATCGAGACCGGTTTATGTCGATGCATATTGATATTGCCTTTTGGAGTGCAGTGGTTCTTTCAACCCTAGTACAATCAACAAAGACTATCTACAGCAACCTCACTAACTATAAATGTCTCTACGTCAAATACTCATATATATATATATATATATATATATATATATATATATATATATATATATATATATATATATATATATATATATATATATACGACTATAAGTACCTGACGTTCCAGAATAACAAATGGGAAATTCATATCAAACATATAATAAACAAACTTAGAACAGGCGCTTTAGTTTTGCATACGTTACGACATATTGCCTCCCTTGAATTTAAGAAAATCGTGAATTATGCATTTATTTTTTCAATTTAAAATATGGTGTTTTGTTATACGGTGCTTGGTTTAAGTCGAATGTCGAACTAATAGTAACTCTCCAGAAAAGATGCATACGAAATATATTTAGATTGGCCTATAGGACAACCACTGAAGACACATGGCGAGATGAAAATATATTGCATGGAATATACATATATAGCATTCTAACACACTATAACAGGAATCGTACCCATTTTAGAGCTATTTCTAATGAAGCTTATCCTACCAGAAGTGCTGTAAACAATGTTGTAACACACCCATATACAAGGCTTGTGACAAATTATTCGATGCTCAGTTATCGCCTGGTAAGCATTAGCCTTTTTTACAAAATGCCCTGAATAGTTACAATTGTTTGAATTTACGTAATTATGGAAATTTCAAGCTCATTAAACAATTATTGAACTTAAATAAATTTGCCGTCCGGAGAAGACGGTTCCATAAAAAATTATACATATATATATATATATATATATATATATATATATCCTGAACTGTTGGCATATGTATATGACCATTAAAATTCAATCATGCATATTATTTTCTAACCAACCAGGCTCAAACGACCCGGGTGTGCGTGTGACCACCCGATATTCCATCTATGTTCTTTACTTCCGTGAACCAGGGAAAGGATTGTTTATATAGAACCTTTTACGCTGTTTGCTCCACGTGGAACTTTCTCGGATTTTATTTTTCGGAAATGTTATCCATGCTAGGTTGAGATAAACGTTTATTGACGTTGCTATTTACCTTTTGATGAAAATCTTGGCGCACCTTCAATACAGGCGGGTAAAGATAGATTTCCGTTACGGTGGTGATGAGGTGGTCGATATTGTTTTGCTAAGAAACTAAATTATGAACGTTAAGACCATATGATACATAAATGATAGATGCCAAGCGTTTACTCGTTATGATATGAACCTAGTCTGATGGCTTAACATTCATCCTTTAGGACGGTGACAGGTCCTACTCGCGATAACGCTACGGCAGTGATGTTTTAAAATTTATTTTTGGGAAAGCCATGCATCCTAGTAGCCTCTGGTCAAATAGCGTACGTAATATAACAGATATAGTAGTAGTAAAGAGATATAGTGTACTACGTATACTATATCTCTAGGCCATTTTATAAATATGATTTGAAAATGCAGCTATTACAAGTGGATTTAATTGAGTTTATTGATAAGGATGATGGCGTGGACACGCTGGTTTCTGCTTTGTTTTTAACTAAACGTGCTTTTCTGAGCAAAGCCTATTTGTGCGCAAGTTATTGTGTAGAAGTTTAGGTTTTTAAATTTGGACATCTGGTCTGCTGTACTGAGTTCAAGCTTCAGAAATATATATATATATATATATATATATATATATATATATATATATATATATATATATATATATATATATATATATTGCTACGGATTTTGCTAGCAAAGCCAACGGCTGTAGATCTGCAAACAGACATCCAAAGCAAGGCGTACACATCAAAATACTTCGAGCAAATATTCAGCAACAAGACTGATATTTACACCAGCAGACACCTTAGTTAAAAAAAAAGTAGAGTGTTTAGAAGGTGTTAAGTATGCCGCTACGAAGCTAAATAATGTTGTAAACATTAAGAGTCATTGCTCCTTTTCCGCTCTGTCGAGTTGTCTGTCATTTTGTTGTGTCCATGATATTGATTCAAATTTGTTTGCGTTAGACGCTATAGGCATCGAGTGCGTTTAGGGAGGTTAAGTGGCCGATGAACAAACAGCCAAATACAGAGAGAGAGAGACAGGGGGAGAAAGAGCAAGATAATAGAAAGAGGCATTGAGAGAAAGTGTAATGGAAAGATCGCGCAGTGGTTCAGCACCTGTCCAGCATGAACTTGCGCAACTTACGCAACGTACTTAATGTAACTATGAGAGGACAGAAGAGGCCTTGCCGACGTCTCCACCTTAACCAGGCAAGCGTCGCTCGTTCCTTCGTCGTGTAGCCACCACCCAAAGACCACGGTTCCCGCTGTCAACCGCTGCCGGGCTGGTGATGACGGCTCACCACCACCACCACCGAACGCGGTTGCAGTGTTACTAGTCTATGTTAGGCGACGATGGTGGCCCGCAGCGGACATAGACAGGGCTCACTCAGGGCGAACTCACCGCCTGTGTAGACTAGGCCTGACCGGTCGGTGTGCTTAACATCGGGCCCCTATAGTAAAAGGGACCATTTTTGTCGGTAGTGGGAGGGCTTGCTGTATCCACCAGAGGGCGCGTCGTTTTGATACATAAACGCTAAGTCAGCTGTAAACGGTCGTGTTGCAGACAAGCCGTCAGCGCGTTCGGTGCTGTTCATCATTAGCTGAACTTACGCACACATATCGACACCGTCAACACCACCACAATTACCGAAACAATGTGTGACGACGACGTTGCTGCGCTAGTGGTTGACAATGGATCGGGCTTGTGCAAGGCCGGATTCGCCGGAGATGACGCTCCCCGAGCCGTCTTTCCGTCGATCGTCGGCCGCCCCCGCCACCAGGGCGTCATGGTCGGCATGGGTCAGAAGGATTCGTACGTTGGCGATGAGGCCCAGTCGAAGAGGGGTATCCTCACGCTGAAGTACCCCATCGAGCACGGTATCGTGACCAACTGGGACGACATGGAGAAAATCTGGCATCACACGTTCTACAATGAGCTGCGTATCGCTCCCGAGGAGCATCCAGTGCTTCTCACCGAGCCTCCGCTTAACCCCAAGGCTAACCGGGAGAAGATGACTCAAATCATGTTCGAAACATTCAACACACCGGCCATGTACGTCGCCATCCAGGCCGTGCTCTCGCTGTACGCTTCCGGTCGTACCACCGGCATCGTGCTGGACTCCGGTGACGGTGTGTCGCACACGGTGCCCATCTATGAGGGCTACGCGCTCCCCCATGCTATCTTGCGTCTCGATCTTGCCGGTCGGGATCTGACCGACTACCTCATGAAGATCCTGACGGAGCGCGGTTACTCGTTCGTGACCACGGCTGAACGCGAGATTGTGCGCGACATCAAGGAGAAGTTGTGCTACGTCGCTCTGGACTTCGAGCAGGAGATGGCCACAGCCGCGTCATCGTCGTCGCTCGAGAAGTCGTACGAACTGCCCGACGGTCAGGTGATCACCATCGGAAACGAGCGTTTCCGCTGTCCCGAGACCCTCTTCCAGCCGTCGTTCATCGGAATGGAGTCGTGCGGCCTTCACGAGACGACGTTCAACTCGATCATGAAGTGCGACATCGATCTGCGTAAAGACCTGTACGCCAACACGGTGCTGTCGGGCGGTACCACGATGTACCCCGGCATCGCCGACCGCGTGCAGAAGGAAATGACCTCGCTGGCTCCGTCGACGATGAAGATCAAGATCATCGCGCCGCCCGAGAGGAAGTACTCCGTCTGGATCGGCGGCTCCATCCTCGCCTCGCTGTCGACGTTCCAGCAGATGTGGATCTCGAAGGAGGAATATGACGAGTCCGGCCCCGCTATCGTTCACAGGAAATGCTTCTAAGAAAGGGACGAAAATAGACGAAAAGAACGCTACTGTCCTCTTTTTGTTTACCAGCAGATGACCGCCATTCATCGAGGTACACATGCATTTAGACACACATATAAATGCAGCAAGCACCTGCAGGTGCACACAGTTGCATACACACGACCACGCACTTCACGCATAATCCGAGTCGCCGTTCACTTTTCGCACCAGTCAGCACACGAGTACACACATAGACTGACACGCAGACACAACTACGCAAATTACGCCTGCCAAACTGACGCTGGGGAACTATCGCGTTGCACGCGTTGACGCCCGCCGACTCCTGCAAACAACTACTCAAACCTCGCCTGCCATCACCAGGATCGATCGTTCGGTCGAATTCGGTCGAAGCCCGAAAACCGCCGCCACATCGAGCAACTGGCGCCCCTATCTAATCGCGCCGCCGCCGCATCGTCGAACATCAACGAGAAACAAATGACGCCGATCGAATTATGATCAACACTCGCGCAAATAAACGCTTGATACTTGCACGTTCCATGTTTGCAGAAACCGCTTGTTTCGTGTCTTGTGGGTTGAGCGATAATGATGGTGATGATAATGATAATTTGTTATAATCCACCGTTCGTTATGCTTTCGTCGAGTCTAAATATTTGCTCGAATGCTGTCGTCTAGCGATTTGCATGTATATATAAAAAATACTATATATATATATATATAAAGTTTTTATAACCCCGCGTTGAGGACAGTGGGTTAAAAATCGAGTGGACTGGCGCGTATCGTCGCAGATAACGGCACCGTGGCAGACAATGGCAGAAACGTGGCAGAAAATGGTGCCGCAACAGCCGTACCCCAAAAATCCGGCAGTGTACCTCCAACGATGTTTATCATGGATTGATCGACCATAGGGGATAAAGCCCCATACTTGGGGAGCGTGTACGGATAGAACAGAACACTTTGAACTGGAAATTTCAATCTGTACGACGCATCTCGTGAAGGACGTCTGAAAAAAAGCAATTGATCTCGAATATGTGACTTGCGTAAAGAATACAATTGATAAGAAGCCGAACATAACCTGCGCCATGCTGGAGGAGGTTTTACGCTCGAATGCCAGTTGTCTCTATGAGACCTTGCACGACCAGCTCGGCCTCACTTAAAAATTCTGTTCCACGGGGATGTTTGTAAATTGTCATAACAAAGAAGAAGCGTGTGTCTTTCTGGCTCGAGAACTTACCGTAAATTCGATGGGGGCGGACCTATTTGTCTTCTATACTCCTTACGGGCGATGAGATTTGAGAACATTTTTTGAAGAACCTGGAGCTTACAGTGATGACGCGTTGGACAACCCACAGAAGTGGAACTGTGGTTATTCATCCTGGATGGAGAGGGTACAGTGGAGACCGGTTGGTATGCTAAAGAATGCCTACCAAACGTTTTTACTTCATTCGCCACTTTAAGCGAATGTAGAGGCGACGGTTCCTCTACAATGATAATCCGTTATTATTTTTTTTGGAGGAGGGTTAAATGCAGTTACGCACTACCGCTACGAGTGGGAAATATTGCTTTCCATCTTGAGCTGTGTGGGACTCGACCCCAGCGGATGGATGTTACGCCGCTGAGACCCATAACCACCCACGCACTCCCCCCCCTTAAACTTCACTCTTTGATGGCCCAGATCTCCTAGATAGAAGTGCTATGAGCCATCAGGAGAAGTGGCGAGTGCCCTATCGGATCAATTGGCCGGGGTCAGTCACGGGTTCCCCCACCTGTCAAGCGCATAGTCAAGCGTTAGTAGATACTTAATAATATTTACATATATATATATATATATATATATATATATATATATAGATACTTAATAATATTTATATATATATATATATATATATAGATACTTAATAATATTTATATATATATATTATATATATATATATATATATATATATATGAGACACGCGTATAAAAAGGTTTTAAAAGTGAGAAACAAGATGGCACAAGTGCGGCGGGCGGGAGCTATTTTGACGGGAACAAAAGCACTTAGAAAGACTGGAAGATTAAATAACTTTTATTTTTTATAAGAATGTAGAAATAAATTTTGATTCGCCCTTATATATATACATAGGGGCGACTACAGATAGGCTAAAGATATAAATAAATATATATATATATATATATATATATATACGACGGAGTTGCCGAACATCATAAATTTGGACAGACAACAGGTATTGCTTAGGGCAATAACCTTAGTAGTCCTGTTTTCTGTAATTGTCAGTGAGCTGCCGGCGATTGCGAAGAAGAAGCATCCGTCAGTGCAACTCATCCAATACGCTGATGGTATTGCAATATACTCTAAAAGTCGCTTCCACATACAGCAAGCGTTGGTCACTCTGGTAAAGTTTGCGGTAGATACTTTATTGGAGATAAATATTTCAAAGACAAAAGCAATGAAGTTCCGTCGTGGCGGACGCCTCGCAACAGCTGATACCATAAAGCTGCACGGCCAACCTATTGAATTTGTCAACCATTTTTCATTTTTGGGCTTGGAATTTACGCCAAGCGGCACCTCATTCTCCAGACATATAGAGGAAAGCGTCCGTAAGGCGCTGATTGCCATTTACTCCATTAAGAATTCGCAACTCCTCTCACTGAGGACGGCTTTAAAATTGTTTGACCTGAAAGTTGCCCCTACAGCAAGCTATGCGATCGAACTTATGTGGAAACATCTCAGAGCTTCAAGTTTTGACGAACTCGACCGCCTGAAGCCAACGTATATTAAACGGGTTACGGGCGTCCACCGAAGCAGCCGCAACCGATTGGTGTACCTGGCTGCGGGTACCCCACTTTTCGCAGAACACCTTTACCGCCGCTTTTACCTGCGATTGACTCGCGAGTATCAAGAGCACTGACTAAAGTGGGAAGCTAAGATGTGTCAAGTGGACATGGATTTCTATCGGACGCAAGCTATGATGAACATCTCATGGAAGAATGCCCAATACGAAACTCGCCACCTTATTATACGTTATGCAATGCACGGTGTCCATCATGCAGTGTGCACGAAAGTTGCTTTCCATGAGGCAGACGAGCAGTGGTGCACCTGTCGGCACTGTGGAACAACTTGCTTAACCTATCATCATATATTGCATTGCCGGAATCCACCAATCCTCCGGCAAATTAATATGTAATATACACTCAACTTAAGTAATACATGATTGTTTTGAATATATATTTATATATATATATATATATATATATATATATATTGTTGCACCCTTTCGACTGTATGTTATTGTCGTTAGGGTTCATACGACTTCAATTCGCCATGTCGTCACGTTTGGACAACAAACAACGCACGCCGCTACACCGTGTCCGCGTCATAGACCTAAATAGTGACATTCCAGATGGCTAACTCGGACTTTTTTTCTGTTTCAGAAACAGTTACCTATTTTAAATTCCTTTTTGTTGAGACTGCCCTTGTTGTCGTTGCTGGTGTCGGTGGTTTTGCTGCTGTTACAAGTCGGTCGTTGTTATAGTTGTTGTTTTAACCATGGTCGTCCAACTGCGACTGGCTGATTGGTACAGTTTCTGTTGTGGTTTCAGTTTAGTTGTTTAGACTAGAACAAGTGACCTTGTAATTTATACTGGTGCAGTTTCTGCAGTTCCTGTAGTACCGTTGTTGTTACTGTTGATGCTGCTGTTACCACCGCACTGTTCTCAACACTTCTGTTGTCATAGAGAGAGAGAGAGAGAGCAGTTGAGCATCACGAGCTGTCCCAGCATCTCAAAATGTTGTCGACACATGTCGGTGCGGGGCAGCTCAATTTTGAGAACTTCAACCGTCGAGTTGCGCGAAATGTCAGCTCTCTAAATGGGCAAATGTTTCGACAATAGCAGCAACAATCGTAACGTAATAAAAGCAGCAGCAACAACAAACAACAACAACAACGACAACAATAGACAACAACAACAACAACAGTAATCAACAGCAACAATTACAATCATGACAAAAACGGCAACAACAACAACAACCTCAACAACATTTTGCCCCAACCGGTTCTACTACCAAATTAGGTGATGCGGCCAAGCTCGGTCGTAGAGCAGTGACATCAACAACAACAACAACAACAACAATAACAGCAGCAATAACACATTTCGATCGGCGGCCAGCCCGTTGCAGCGCGACTAATACAGCCACAGCAGCAGCAGCAGCGGCAATAGCAGGCCAGTTGTTTCTTGACTTCTTCAACATTCTTCCTTCTTTTCCTCGTCTTCTTCTTTTCCTGTAGACAACGCAGCCTACATATGAAGAGCGAACGAGAGAGAGAGATGAATAGAGAGACAGAGAGAGAGAGAGATGACGGGGAAGGAGGAGAAAGCAGATGGCCTATCTCGGACTACTTTGTTGGCCAGTGCAAACTCCGCGTGCTCTATTATAGTCTCTCTCTGCGTGTGAAAGAGGCGCTAGCAACGCCTGACCCAGCAAGATCAGCAGCAGCAACAACAACAACAACAACAACAACAACAACAACAACAACAACAACACAACAACAACAACAACTACTACTACTACTACTACTACAATCGCCGCTGCTGCTGCTGCTGCTGCTATGCCAATGATGAGGTGTTCTTGTTGCCTTCGGAAGAAAGACAGAGAGAAAGAGAGAGAGAGAGAGAGAGAGAGAGAGAGGGGGGGGGGAAGAGACCAATGCTCATGATCATATGCTGCATGATGCGGCCCTCGACCTCACTAGGTTTTCCGAGTGCTCCCCTTCCTTCGTGCCGCCAGCATTCATTCAGCAGGCCCGCGATGTCGTCCTATCATAGCGCGTCGGCACCACCGGCCGTGGCCACATACATGCCAGAGCCAAACCTGCTGTGTCTGCTTCGGCTGCCGCTGCTAACTGCTAACAACAACAACAACAACAACAACAATAACTACTGCCTGCCCTCACCTTCAACTAGGCCAACTTTGCTCAGTGATTCTTTGTATACATATAGTCGTATAGGCTTCGAATACAAAGATGGCCGTTTCGGCCGCCCGCTCGAGCGGCTTGGGGCTTTCGATGATTCGGGCGTCTTCACGCCGTCTTTGTGCACAACTATACCTACTACGACTGCCACTATGCTGCCGCGATACGATTGTATCATATGTGTTCAATGCCTCTTTATGCATATATATATATATATATATATATATATAAATGCACATGCTTAGGAAATGCCGCTTCGAAAAGTATGCGCCGTGCTTGAATATATATATATATATATATATATATATTCAAGCGCGACACATACTTTTTGAAGCGGCATTTCCTAAGCATTTGCAGATTTGGATGAAACATATAGTAAATAAACGTACTTATATATACATATGTGTATATATATATATTTATATATATATGTGTATATGTATGTATGTATATATATATATATATATATATATATATATATATATATATATATGTGTATATGTATGTATATATATATATATATATATATATATATATATGTACATATATATATATATATATATATGTACATATATATATATATATATATATATACATATACGAACGCTATATATGTATATATATTGCGTTTGCTATTGATTATATGTTGAAAGAAATGTGTCTCTTTTTGACGTGTGCGTGGTGTCTAGATTAAATTAAAACTGTTATGAACTGTTAAGCATGTATAGCGAGTAAAAAGAGTATAATTAATCGTAGTACGCGATTACATGCAGCACGGAGCAATACGTCAAACTGAGTCATTATCAAATCGATACTACTGTCATGCGCATAATCTGAATAAAATCCCGAACTGGTACGGCATGGCAGGCCAGGACGAGGGGCGCGCTGTAATTAATCATCGAATATGCCACTATTAATTGGATGAAATTAGCCATAAAGAGGAGGGTCTGTAGACACATAAGCGGGTCGAGCTTTTAAGCCTGTGAACAGTTGGTCGGTTGGAAAACCGACGGCTCGCAAAGGCAAGCATCCTCAGTAAGGTGAGTGACGCTCGCGCAATATTGCAGATCAAGCTTTGTGTGCAGATTGTGTGCTAGTTTTGTTACTAGAACATTTGTTTAGTGTCTCCGCTCTCTGTATGCCAAAACTAACTTCTCCCTCTGCTCACTGAAAACCTGTTTGGTTCCCATTAGTACTACTACTAGTTCTATGAATATTATTATTTATTGTTATAGTATAAACCCATTACATAGTGGTTATACACATGCTTTTTGTATTGTGAGTCTCATGAATGCGCTCTGTCAATTATGCAATGTTGCCGTGTGGTTAAATATATATACATAGCAATTTTTTAAAATAAATGCTAGGTTGCCTTAGGAGTGAGCGCTTGAGATCTATGTTTTATGCGCCATTTAGTTCATATACATTGTTTCACAGATCAGGTAGACATCCACTTCGTGGATATTATTTATCCAATCAAATTTCTACGTTTCGACACTATACATCGATAGAGGGCTCGAAGATAAATTCGGCAGTTCTGTCGTCCCTGGTTTCCTCTAACAAACGCTGTACTATGCAGCAAAAAGCTCCAGCCAAATGCTCCAGCAGAGCTAAGTAAAATCCTCCTGCGGACGAGAGAATCAACTGGCTCTTGGGGCCGTCTCTAAGCATTCGTAGTACCGCACTACTACCAGAGATACAACACGCCGCTCAACAGGACTCAAGGACTTCTGGCGCTCAACATCGCACAGGCAAGTCGCACGGCTTCTACAGCAACCATACAAGTTCTCTCTAGACAGATTTCATTGAACGGATTTCCTAAGAGTTAAAGAACTAGCTTCAGGAAGACCCTAAATTAACGCCCAGATGGAGGAAATATTAAACAGTTGAACAGACATCCTAAGCAAACAGAGAAGCCTATGGGAAGAAATCCTGCCGGGCCATCCTAGAAACTGGACCAATTCAATACTCCCTGATCTATACGAATGGTACAGCCCTAAACACGACTTGCTTACCACTCACTTGCGCAACTGCTTACGAACCACGGTGGCTTTTTTCAGCGACACCTACGCCGAATCTGTAAAATTGATGCCCCCTTATGCCGTACGTGCAACTCAGAAGATGCTGATGACGTGAGGCACTGCTACAAACGATATGCATTTCAAGTCAATACTAAGTCAATACTAAACGAGAGCTACGGCGTCGGAATCTAAGCTTGGAAAGTTCCCTAACGTGCCAAGCCCTTGCAGAGACGCTCCTTAAGGATCATGAATCCTGGTTTGTAGTTAGGAGATTTGCACAGTTTGTCTCCGAAAAGAAAATAACTGCCGCGCAAACTGTCCCACAAAGTTGAGCAGCCTTAATTCCAACATAAAATGGTCATGCGGAGTAATCTTAAGAAAACAGTACTGCGGCCACCCTCCGACAAAGGGCAATGAGGACGACTCAATTTAGTGGGCTTGTGAGTACCATACGACGGCGGTTTAAACAACGTTGCCCGGTTTTGTATTAGGTCGTTTAGCAGTTAATCTTTATTAAAACACCAACAACAACAACAAAAACAACAACAACAACAAAAACCGCTACCTCTATGCTAAACGCAAACCTTAACCCACGTCAATGGACGTATAGCGCGTAGAATCTCACGACCTGGTAATTGGTCGCGTTTGTCACGTATCCACGCATGATCAGTAACTAAACTGCCCAATGTGCTGCAACTACGGTGGCACTGTTGTTTGATTGCAGAGTTATTCTAGTCAAGATCAATCATGCTGTTCGCAGCGCCTCATGAGCGGCGGCGTTTGAAACTGCCGAAGCTCGCCTCGAGTGAACCATGGTTGTGCCTGTGCAGCTCCATGTGCCGCCGTCCGTGCGTCGCTTCTAAGCTGCGGCGACCACACCTGCCGACGCGGGGTACAGCACTTCACGTTCTGCTCTCGGCAGTGATCGCGACCGTGTGTCTGCTCGGCTTCATGTACCAGTCGTGGACGTCGTTTGCGGCCTTCTCCGACTACCCGTACGAGGTCGTGCTGTTTGACCGGCGAAGTCCAGATGAAGTCTACTTCCCGTCGGTCACTCTTTGCCCAGACTTCTGGTTTGACTCCCAGGTAGGTGCGCTAGACCTTGATCGAACGAGATTCGTGTTGTTTAAGGTGCAAAGCGGCAAGCGTTGCAATAATAGTGACCCTTATAGCTATTGCAATTTTGTTATATATATATATATATATATATATATATATATATATATATATATATATATATATACTTGTTTATTTTCGTGAATGTTGCCAAATGCTTGCAATATGCCAGCTCGCCTGGAAAAGGTCTAGGGGCAGTTATATATATATATATATATATATATATATATAGAGAGAGAGAGAGAGGGAAAGAAAGAGAGATAAAATATTGTGATGATTTATTAATCATTTACAATACGTTTGCACACTCGGCAGTGCTCGTCTTAATAAACATGGTGGTAAAAAGGTGTCACGTGAAATTAAGAATCAGCTGTCCGTGGTTTTGCTTAATGGTAGCCCCCGCTCTTACGGATGCTCCCGGTGCGAGCGGTATATCCTGAAGGTTCCTTGCAACGTTAAGACGGTAAGATCCATAAGATTATTTTGTTGTTATTACGAGGTGGGGCTTTAGACCCGGTGCGCCCGGTCGACGGAATACTCGCTCACGAACCACCTCATGACCCCTTTCGTAGAGAAGACGCGCCACGTGATCACAGACGTCGTCATGTCTCTCTCTCTCTCTCTATAAATATATATATATATATATATATATATATATATTAGGTTAGGTCAGAATGGAAGGGCACAAGCAGGACAAACAGGCACATAACCGCCTGTTTTGCTGTGCAGGGTTTTCACCCTTCCCTACGCCAGAATGACGCTTGCCATGAACCCCTTTTTTTATGAGGGTGAAAAATGTATTTACGCACACCCGCGGAAGTTGGTGGCGGGTAGTGTGGGTCTTGACACCGGCGGAGAGTATTGAACTTCATCCTATCCGCGTGTAATACCCACTAAAAATCATTTCCTGCAGTCCCCTCTCGGTGGAATCCTGTGACACAGATGTTTGTACATATTGTTATGGTATGTGTGTAAGATATTACTACAGTGAGTGCAATGCAGTCTCCTCGCTAACAAAGCTAGCACTGAGCGATTTTTATTTTTAATATAGTTACGATGCTGTAGTTATATTAATAATACAACTGTATATTTTATCCAATCCGGTGAGAAAATAAATCATGTATATACATACATGTGCTTATAACATGCGTGTACTTTGTTTTACAGAACAGTTTCTGCAAATCCAATCCTCAGGCATGTTCGCCTAAGGGGCAGGTAACGCGTTAAAAGGGTTACGGCAAACTTCATGATATATATATACAAGGTGTGTTCAAAAAGTATCGCGATTATTCATTTATTCATGAATATCTATTTTGTCCCCTTCAAAGTAATCCCCATGAGATATTATGCACTTGTGCCAACGGTTTTTCCAATCTTCGAAGCACTTCAAAAAACCATTTTTTTATCTTGTTCAGCTCCTCCTTCGATGCCGTCTTTATCTCGTCAAGCGTAGCGTAACGTCGTCCTTTCATGGGCCTCTTCAGTTTAGGGAACAAGAAAAAGTCACAGGGGGCCAGATCTGGGGAATACGGTGGCTGCGGCATCATTAGTGTGTTGTTTTTGGCCAAAAACTCGCGCACAAGCAACGATGTGTGAGCAGGGGCGTTATCGTGGTGCAAAAGCCAATTTTTGTTCTTCCACAAATCCGGGCGTTTCTGGCGGATTGCTTCGCGCAAATTGCGCATAACTTGCAGGTAATATTCCTTATTGACCGTTCTACCCTGTGGCAAGAACTCATGATGCACCACGCCCCTGCAATCGAAGAAAACTGTCAGCAAAACTTTCACATTCGACCGAACTTGGCGCGCTTTTTTCGGTCTTGGTTCGTGCGGCAGCTTCCATTGAGATGATTGAGCTTTGGTTTCCACGTCATAACCATAAACCCACGATTCGTCACCAGTTATGACCCTCTGGAGCAAATTTGGGTCGTCGCGGACAGAGTCCAACATCTCATTAGCAATGTTCATGCGATGCTGTTTTTGGTCGCAATTGAGCAATTTTGGTACGAATTTCGCGGCGACCCGTCTCATGCCCAAATCATTGATAAAAATCGAATGGCACGAGCCAATCGATATGTTTAGGTCCTCAGCAACTTCTCTAACGGTGATTCGACGATTGGCCAATACCATTTTCTCCACTTCATTAATTTTTTCGTCTGTTGTTGAAGTGCTCGGGCGTCCGGCACGCTCTTCGTCGTTCACATCTTCTCGGCCTTCTGAGAACATTTTGTACCACCGATAAACGTTGCTTCGGTCCAAGGTAGCTTCTCCGTATGCCACAGTCAACATTCGGAATGCATCCGCGCACTTAATTTCGTTTTTCACACAAAATTTGATACAGGTTCTTTGATCCATTTTTTTGAATAGGTAAAAATCGAAGACGATCCAAAACACGTGCAAGCAAAGCAGCTGTCAACAATTAAGTGAACATTCAAAATGGCCGAGCTTGTCGGCATAAGTGAGAGACATGAGTACCAACATAACGCCACAAAAAATCGAAATTCGAATATACCTAACCCGCGAAAATTCAAAAGTCGCGATACTTTTTGAACACGCCTCGTATATATATATATATATATATAGTGATTCATGCACCAATTGTTGTCCCTTTATTTTAATCTCAGCGTGCGCAAGTCTTTTATTTTAGCATGGAACAACTTTTAGTAAACTACATATAAAATGTGGTAGCAAATATCTGCATAAGATTATCATATTGTATCATATGTAAGTAAATCTTAAAATACGCTTCCAATATATAAATATATAATTTATTTAGAAATTGTTAAATGGCCTGCACAATTATATATCCTTATTTTGCGGTTCACGGCCACACTATATATAAAAATAGTTGCACTTTGCTCAATTACTAATTGAAGATGTCGGTGTTTTACGCAGATAATTACAATTGGGACATACCATTTTCAAAGCAACGCTACTTTAAGACACCTGGTGCGTTTCGAAGCCCGCAACCTTTTCACCTGTCAAATGACCTCCTCGAGGTGTCCGGACTTTAACTGCATTGATTTGTGAGTTGTATATATTCACACATAAAAGTAATGCTTACGTTTAAAAAATTAAACTGGAAGGAACACCTTCCTGCAGATGCATTTAAAACTATTAGCTACACTATATATTTAAAGGCTGCCTTGGTTATAGATGGCACTTTATCGTAAATTCAATCCACGTTATATTTCCAAACGGCTTCCATAAGCACAAAGAGGTGTGTTATGCAATAGGTGGAAGCCGTAAAATATGGTGCCTTTGTATTAGAATGCACTCATTTGGACTATCTACCGTTTATGTACTTCAATCAGGCATCGGTCTTCGATGTAATAAAGCGCTAGATGAATATAGCGTACAATACAAAAATTAACCCAGCCATTTGCATTTTGGAAGTTGAGTTTTAACAAAACTACCAGTAGCCACGCTTGCAAGGAACTCCAGCCGCAGGCGCCTCAGGAGAGTGATCCGTATTCTTACGCCTATTTTCTACAATTTGGGGGCAATATGAAGGCTAAGACCGCCAAGGCCAGTCGTAACCTGTACGCATATGCAGCGTGTACGCATGACAGCGTACTTTATTTTATGATTGAAGTCAAGTGCGTCGTGTTTCAGCACTAAAACATTCAGTAGATGGGAGCGGTTTATTGTCTATTTCGTAACACCGCCGACTAAATTCACCGTCAGCCGATGCATTTGCCCCGAGGGGCTTAAATATGTCCAAAACAGAAGTCGAATGCAGAGTAGAAGATAGGCATTCGTCCCACACAAAACAAAATATGACTGACTAAGTTCATAATAGAAAACCCTTATTACATTAAGGCGACGTTTGCTCGAAAATACGTTAACCTATTGCAACGCACTGTTGTGAGTATCTAGCTTTTCCAATTTTAAGAAGCAAACGTGAGTAAGCTATTCTGTCAAATGTGCTTTTCTGGTTGGAATAAGCACTTATTTAAATGATCTTTGGTGTGTCAGGGCATTGCCGCGTATGTATAACACAACTTGCGATTTATTCCTAAGGAAAGTTTAACCTCATATGCTATTATGCCTGAGAGGGTCAATTATCTTTGTTCTCCAACCAAATGCTATAATACGTAGCATTGCTGATCACAAGACCAGCATTGTGTTTGAGTGGCGTTCATCATAGAATAAAATGACTTAATAGTATAGTGGAATCACCACGTTTAAACCGGATTTTGTGACATAGGCCTAGTGGTCAGGACATATGTACAGTAATTATAGGACCTTATCGTGCACCTCTGCGGACATGCGCTTTTGGCCGAATTTTGTTTACCATGTAACCAGATTTAACGGGGGGGACAGCGCTGTAAGCAACAGATTACATAATAATACTGTGTTTTGTTAAAGTTTGAAGGCATCGTACTTCCGCCAACCCCGGCATCAATGTTACACACTGGATTTTCTTCAATTCATGCCACGACTTCACCCGTATTGGAAGTGTCGCGATGTCTGGTCATACCGTACGTATTGACGCCCACTTAGTTTAATTCGGTATATCAAGCTTTCGCGTAAGAAATAGATGTGTAACGGTTTTTTGTAACCAGTATTGCAATTGCCACCAGTCCTAAATAATGACTAAATGAAATACTAATATCGCATCCTCCGTCGCATGAAGCAGTCGTCAACCCTAATTTACTATGTAGCAAACAAAGGTGGCTTAGGTCTAGTGCTTGAGCAGCGTTACAACATATTTTTTCGCGAAACCGAATGGAACTGTTTGTCACTGAGAAATGTAGGAGTTTTCAAACAGAAGTGCCCTTTCCTGTACTTGGTAGCACTTTAATGAAGTATATAGATATTGCTAGTATATATACAGGGTGTTTCAGGAATATTTGAAGCGCGATATACGGAATTGTAGAGTTCGTTAAAGCAGATGTTTTTTCCAATGGAACATAGTCTCTGAGAAGTCTTGTTTTGGAGTGAGAATGAAATTACTACAATTTGTGACACTGGTGTTTTTGCCCGACATAGGAGCACAAAATGTGCTGTTGCGAGACAACCAGTCCTCCTATACAGAGACTAAGCACACCGTCGTAATCGCGTGAAAAGTTTACTTCTGAAGAGCATGTAAGGCCGGTTGGAAGATGCGGCATGGTCGCTTAGAAAAGAATTCGCAAAAAATGAAATTCTTTATTAGCTTTTACACAAAATACCTCAAAATTATAACTCGACGGCCGCCCACAGCGTTCAAAACTAACATATTCAGCAAATGCGCATTTCATGACGATCATTTCGGTACCAAACTAATGGCAATGCGAGCTGTGGTTGTGGAGTGATGACGATTTTTCGGCGAACGTGTCGAGATTAAGTGCATGAAAAATGACGCGCTGCGGCTGTCGCGCGACACGTCGGCGGTAGTGAACGTCGACACACAGTCATTTTACATGCACTTATTCTGGACATGCCCTCTAAAAAATCGTAATTACTCCGCAACCACAGCTCGCATTGACCAATTGGTACCAAAATGTAGAAGGACTAGTTGCCTCGCCACATTGCACATTTTGTGCTCCTATGTCGAGCAAAAACACCAGTGTCACAAATTGTAGTCATCTTACTCTCACTCCGAAACAAGACTTCTCAGAGACTATGTTCCATTGGAAAAAACATCTGCTTTAACGAGCTCTACAATTTCACATATCGCACTTCAAATATTCCTGAAACACCCTGTATATATATAAAGCGCGTTGCAAAAAATAGCAACTCATGTTTTTTGGTGATAATTTCGGCTTGATTTAATTGAACGGCTTGAAAATTTTAAAAAATGAACTAAGGGCAGGATGTACATGACGAACCACGAGTATGGTGTTAATTTCGTTGCAATCTCACAATCGGTTCATACAAACTATTAAAAAGTAAAAAAACAGTGTTGCAAATTATTAGCAACAATAACGCCTGTACAGAATCTTCGATTCTGAGCAGGGCTGTATGACTTATTTTATACTACATATTCTGTACTAGAAACGGGTTTTTCGTTCAATCTTTTAAATCAAATCGTAAACTCGGTCTTTCATGGAGATAATGTGCTGTTATAAGTACGAAAGTGGAATATCAGTCCATGTTTGCTGGACAGCTTCTTTGAGGTCCGACAAATTATCATATTATCGCCATTTGCTTAAATCTGCTTCACCAAAGATTTTCGATAGGATTCAGGTCTGGACTGAATGCCGGCCAGTCAAAAAGTGGCACTCCTTGTTCTTGAAAAAAGGCTATAGTGCTAGCCGAAATATGAAACGTTGTCTTGTTAAAAAACTGCGTCAGTAGAAGCCCATTTTAAAAGAATTGGGGGACCTAACGCCCGCCAATTCTTCTTCTTCTTGAATTTGGCTTCTAAATGGGAACCGACGATACGCTGGTACTTGTCGGAATTGTTTCGGCCCGCAATCGCGACTAGATCAGACTTCTCATTATATCTAAACGCGCCCCAATATTTCACAGAAGCACAACCGGCCACGCGTTTCGAGAACCATTTAGGTTCCTTCCGTAGGTCATGCCAATAGCACTGACAGCCGTCAGGGCCATCGAAATTAAATTTCTTGTCATCCGAGAAGACGATGTTTTTCACTCGTTATCCCAAGTTTGGTATCTATGCGAAAATTCACGCCGTGCGACAATGTGCTTCGGTAACAATCGCGGCATAAGCTTCCTTTTCACGTGTCGCACGTTTTTGTCAGAACTTAACAATCGGTACACTGTGGATCTGGCACTCCCAAAGTGGTCCTGATCCTGGAAGAAGATATTTGGTTATGAGTAGCCAACTGTATGATCCTACGCCGATCTCGGATAGTCAAAACTGGCTTACGCCCACTGTTAGATCTGCACCTTTGGTTCACTCCAGGGTGTAAACCAGGGGCACCACCTGCTGATGGTGCTCTTATGCCGTCCTATTCTAGTTGCTATAGCAGTAACTGTATGACCGAGCTCAGCATATGCCTCAATTCTTGTCTTTTCGTTATCCGAGAGATCCTTTGTACGACCCATGGATTAAACATAAGCTTCGTCGTTAGTTCGGAGCAACGATTAAACTGTAGAATATTTTGAGCTATGTTCTATAGCTACCCACTATCTTCTCTGGCGTTCCACTATTGATTTAGCTGGGTGGTCTAGGGGACTAGCGCGCTAGTCATGGTTGTCATCTACCGGTTCTCGGTTCGATCCATGTTGTTGATCAAATTTTTGTTGGGAGATCCTCATTGAGATTAGATGATTAACCATACCGCTGAGTGTCAGCGGCCATGCTGCCACAAGGAATTGGTAGGAAAACCCTAGATATCTTAACATGTCCGGCCCTCGGTGCTTTGAAGATTTACCTCAGGTTGAGTTCCAAGCCCGTAGGGGACGGAGAATAGTCTAGAATTAAAAACAACCTCCTTAAAAATGTTTAAATCTAGCTGGGATCGTATATCAGCTGTAGTCGACTATCCTTTACAAACAAGAGCTGTGTTGTTAGCACGTTATTGCTGCTAATATTTTGCAACACTGTTTTCTCACACTTTTTTATTTTTTGTATGAACCGGTTGTGAGATTGCAACGAAATTAACGCCATACTCGTGGTTCGTCATGCACATCAATTTCAAGCCCTTCAAATAAATCAAGCCGAAATAATCACCAAAAACATAAGTTGCTAATTGTTTGCACTTTATATATATATATATATATATATATATATATATATATATATATACACATATATATATATATATATAGAAGATGATGTAATGACGAAACGAATTAACAGAATTTATTGGCTCATTTAAATCGAGTCGCTCACAGATTAGCAGAAACAACTTAGATTCACTGATCCAAACGTTATTCAATTTTAATTCACTCACTATTCAGCTCACTAGCCGGCAAAAAGGATAAGCCGTAACCATGTAAAGATGTATCTTTCTTGTTTTAGATTGAAGACTCGTAAATAGAAAATAAAAACAAACAAAAACATTCGTGCGGTTATTTTGAATATATGCAAAATTTGAATACCTGAACACTGCAGGACTGGAAATTTCATCACACTCGGGATCGCGCGCTATACACATGATGACTGACGTAGTCGACACTGCGATATTCATACAGAATCCGGGCCACTCCGTTCCCGAACGTCAACCGAAAGTCGAACTTCCGTCTGGCAAAAACCTCCGAGTCGGCATCCGTCAGGTGTCCACAGATACACTGGCACTATCGAAGATTATTATATTATTATTACTAAACGGCCATAACAACAAAAACGACGATAAACTACAAGATTTTATTAACGCTTAGATAGATACATTTTGTGATGATTTAGTATAACGTTAAAGCCACTCTTACGAGCGATCGCTTTAAAAGGGTATGCCCCGCGCAGGGATCGAGGCATCATCTCCTCCACACCGTCCCATCGATACATGAGTACTATTACAACATATATTTAGTTATTAACTTTCAGGGTATACAAGGGGGTTTCAGAGTACACTTCTCCACGAAGTTTTCCCTATCCAGTGTTGACCGTTGGTTACAGCTCAGCACCAAAGAAGATTTTTGTTGAAGAAGAGATTTTTGTTGCCATAGATTCTCTGAAACTCTGGCTAGCTAGGAGGAAGCTTATTCCGTGCAGTCGCAGTTGCAATCCGCTTGCTTGAGGTTTTTGATTTGAGGCATATGGTTGGACCAGCTCATCATTTTACCTAGCTGAAGCGTACTCTTCGACATGTTGTGTGCGGCTCTAATATATGTGAAGAGGTCCTCAATGCTGAGTATGCGATGTTCCAAACGAGCTTTAGAAAATGAGCTGAGCCATCTATTGCTAAGCATAGCTCAAAATGTGTCAACTGCAGTGAGGTACTTTGGAATGACAGAGTGACCCCTTGCGCTTAACACGCGTAGGGGTTCCGCCACAGACGCTGACACAATATGTCAATAATGTCCTCATAAATACACAGCATGGATTTAGAATTGCGTTGGTTGGTAAGCCCTCAGCACGTCAGCAGTCGACTCAAGTATACAGGAATGGTCCTATATTTCTGCCCCACGTTATTAAGCAAACCTGCCCACTTTATGTCCTGTTGCACAGAAAACCCGAGGAGGTGGCCGACGTCACCTCGAAAACTGGAGTATTTCTTAGATACATTGCAAATGTTTCTTCAATTTTTATTATTCGATTTATTCATCGTCTACACGAACGTGACATTGATAAGATTTAACTATAAATAGTTTCGTGTTGTCTAAATTTAGGGCTAGTTGGAGGGAACCACTGAAAAGATTTGGCGTCGAACGAATGTTGGCTTGCGTTATGTTCGCTCCGTGGTGTTCTCGGATATTTTTTGACAAAGACGCATGCGCCGTTTGCAAAAGGCTTGACCTAAGAATTATGAGAATTATTTTTCGCGACTCAAGTATCATGTTGATGTGTAAAAGAATCAAGAGAAGACCAAGTATGGAGCTTTGTAGAACTCTTACAATCACCGGTCTCGCATTCGATATAACATTGGCAACTCAGAGCAAATGTTCAATTCTATCTTTGAGTAACGATGAAAACAATTTACAAGACATTTTGTCATTGCTAATCAAGAATACTAACCGCAAAAGAGGATGTGATTTAAGGATATTTATGCCTTGAATATAACAAATGATCGCGACGCTCCCTCAATCCTGCAGCGGTACTATGCAGCTTAAACTCCTCAGTGTGTTTGGTCATTTTTGCTTTTTTTACTTGCATTATGGTTGCTATTTTACGCACCGTTGGAATAATTTGAAGTTATGAAGAGCCTTGTCCCAATGGGACGATAGCTACTAGCTACCAGGGTTTTTTTTATAGCACTTATAGTGTGGACTTACTTCTATCTGCTTGAGTGTTACTGGGAAATAAGGTGACTCTAACAGGCACATTGAAAACACGGGCTATTATGTCAACGGTAACACTGCTTTTATGACCCTGAAGTGTGTATCAGATAACGCGTACTTTAGGCCGACATTTCTTACAGTACAAACGCAGTGTACGAGCATAACTGGATAGATAGATTAATTGAATCATTCTTTGCACACATATCAACCTTTTATATCAGGGGCGCATACCGCTGCAGCTGTTAATTACCTATAATGCACTCCCCCGGTTTTGTCGATGATGGGTTGAGCATCTTCCATTGGGATAGCCTCAGCTTCGTAATTTCAATCTATGCTATTTTCACATCCTTGCCTAAGCCTAACGCCTCGCTTAATTCTGAATCTTAATCGTTCACACATCATAACCAGATGATCTGCTCTCTTTTTACGTTTACTCTCTTTTCCCGCGTATCCGAATCGTTGTATCTAATTCCTTGTAGCAGCTCCGCTGCACCCTCGCATCTAACATACCTGCTCTCGGATCCGCCAACAGCCCACTGCCGTTTGTATTATCTTACAATCTCTACGTATAACTTCTAATCCACCCATTTCCGATTCCATATTCCCGTAATTTTCCTTTAAACTAGCTTTCTTCATGAGTGCTGGCCGCCACTTCTGTGTGTATGCTGCCTTAATTCTACTTTTAATTTGCGCACTGGACAGAGCAGTGTCTGTCTATTGCTTACTACTAAGTTTAATCTGTCTTGCAGCAAATTCAAACCTATTATCACATATTGTTTTAAGTTCCATTGCATTTTTAGCGACTGCATTTTTATAACCCACCGTCCGTTATTTAATGTCCTGGGTCATTTCAGCTTACGTTATACTTGCCTTTCGATATATTTTGACATTTTGCTTTCATCTTCAAGAAACTCTCTGCTACATTTAAAATGGCACCCCAATGAAAATGTAATTACTTATCTCTGAATTTATTTAAATTTCCTCCATAAACCCAAGCTATGTAATAGAACAGCGTTACCAAATGCCAGCCCTGGTACATACATTGTCTTCCAACTGTCCCTTGTAACACATATCTATTGAACCCCCCCATACTTTTGCACCATATTGAAGTCCTACTCCCCCCCCCCCGTCTGCACTTTTTAATCTAAACACTTTTTCTTTGTTGCAGCAATTTTTCCATTGAGAATAGAGTCATTACTAAATATTTACTTCATTTTCTACAACTAAAGATTTACCTTATTGAGTTGCGCTATAGTCACACCTAAGTATTTTATTAGGTAATACTTGAGGCTAAACATTGGCGCCAGCTGTTGCTGTAGCAAAACTCGGAGATGTCTCAAGGAAATTCAAGTGCGGGAAGTGACACTTTTGGGTAAGCGAGAAGCAGATTTGGGTGTGCTGAAATTCGTTGCCGATGTGACCCAGGCTCAGTATGGCTTAGGAAAACACAAAATGGGTTCCCTCTATGTTAACAGAAACGTGGACTAGATAGTGGTCTGAAAAGTCATGTGTTTCTATGATCCCACACGATATGTGCAACATCAATTCATAATGCCTAGTCCGTACATAATAATAAAAGCAAGCACCGGAAAACTTATAAGTAACACCGTTAAAGACCGGGACAAAACCGAATGAGCATAAAGAGGTGGTCAATGCGCTCTGGGCTTTGCCGCTTCCCAAGAGATCAACACTGAGGTCATTGATGATAATTGTTAGTGAATTCTACTAGATGTGCTAACTAAGGCCTGTCTGAAAAGCGCCAATTTAAATCACGAACACTGTTCACGTGATTGCTATAAACTGCTAGAGACCTTGTAATTTTGCAGACAAATAAGTATTTACAGTTCATTTGAACAGCTTTGCCTGGTGTTAATACCTTTTCTCCACGAGAATATGCATGAAATTCAAGTAGTTATAGAAACGCCACCACCGTCTTTGGTCGTTCTGCGGCAAGTAACGTGCGTATAACATGGTAAAGTAAATGCAGCAACATCAGTCGATCGGAGCTGATATATATTTTTTTGTTTGTCTTTTTTTCTAAATGCGTTTTATTGATAGCATGTGCAATGATCATGGCTTCATTTGTTTTTCCGTAGGGCTATTGCCCGTGTACGGTTTTGCACTGTGTTATATATAAATATATATATTCGTTTTTATTAAAATGAATATATATATATATATATATATCCGAATCTTGGCTTCTACTCAGACATTTCTATATATATATATATATATATTTATATATATTATTTATTATATTTGTTTTATTTTTTTATATTTATATAATATATATATATATATATATATATATATATATATATATATAAAGTAGTATCTAGCAAGTAACAATCTGCTTCGGTTTCTTGCAGTTGGTATCGCAGCGTTTGAAGGCGCCCTTCCCATCGCGTTGTCACGATTATGACAATTTTGGGCCGCAATATTTCGGTCAAGATAATCGAGAGTTCTGTCGACAGAAATGCTTGCTTGCGGAAGAGATGAAATTGTGTGGATGTATGCTCAACTTACACGAATACGTTGAGACCTGCGGCCAACCAAATTTAATATGCAACGTGTTCCTCGGATGTGAGCAGTAGAAAAACACAAACAAAATCCTGCACTCTTCCAGCGTGCGATAGCTTGTGTATAAACAGCCACTATACATGCATATCTTGTATGTCTACGTATGCATGGCATATGCATGTATGGGAATATTTCGATATCTATCTATCTATGTATGAATCGATACTATATAATAAATAATGCTAAACTGTTTGTTGCACTAGAAATAGTGAACGTTTAAATAGTGACTAGATCGTTTTTCGTTAGAGTCACCCCGTGTCTCTAACGAAGCGAGATACATATACACATGCTGCATATATTTTTACATAAATGAATATCTTATCTGTTTTCAGATAAATGCTTTCAAATGGTGGCAAAATCAAACTTGATTGACCGCTGTATGGATCAATGCGATGTGAACTGCCGGTACGTTTTTCGTATTGTTTTCTTTAAGTTTTCGAGTCGGAAATACGCGTTTTGCTTGAATGCATCGAATATGTAACACCGTGCATTATATGGCCGGACGATCCTTACCCCCGCTTTGGTAGCTTTGTACATTTTTCAGGATGTGACACGAGATGACCTTGGACGTGATTTTAGTCAGTTCATGGTTTAACGCAAATTAAGTTACCAATTGAACAACCGTGTACGCCATCATGCCCTTTCTTGTCCTTTGCGGGAATTTAGGAGTCGGTTTAGTGCAAATTTTATATATTAGTCACTACAGCTAAACTCCTAGTTGCTTATGATAAAATCAAAATTGTGAATGAAGAAAAGACAAAGGAAGATGGATGTGACATATGTAGCTTCTAGTATTTCAAAACGAAGGTGTAGTATTTTCTTTTTTTCTTATTAATATAAAACAAACTTCAAAAATAGAAATAAACAAAAGTGTCAGTTTTAAGGTTTTGACGATTTCTAGCGTTTCAAACTGCTATCAGAAAAGCTAAACGGTTCTCAAAATGCAACTTATACTCAAGTTGTTCTTTTTAAGTTTAAAGTGCGTGGTATCAATATTTTTTGTGTATTTACGATATTGCGGTCGGGTAGTTCAAAAGGCCGCTAGCCTGTGTACGATAGCACTCGAAGTGTGTTTTGCACAATCATATTTATGATTTTTATTGTGTATTTTATTTGCCTACTAAATTGCATTGTTCTTTCATATAATTTTAAAACCAAATTTCAATCATGCCAAATTTTCATCGTTGTCTTATATTCAGCTCACGCAACATATTGTATATTTTTATCATTTTACCAACGCGTTTAGGGCTAACTATTTGTAAATGCCTGTACATTCACATTTGGTTTTGATGGATTGCTCATAAATTGGCAAATACCTAGGTAAATTCATGAGCAGGACACTACAGAGCTGTTCAAGAATATATGCATGTTCATACTTATGGCTGTTATGGTATTTTTCTATGATTGCATTCTGAATGCTGGATTTCCTAAATTTAAATACTTAAAAACAATTTTGCTCACGAATTAGTCAAACGAGTCTAATTAAGCACTATACAAGTCTATAAAACGCGCACTGTCTGTATGTTCTTGAGATAAAACTCAGAAGGAAGGTTACTCAGGTAATGAACCAAATAATACATTATGCATATGGTGCATATATCAGGAAGGATTAGCTAAGACAATGTGCCTGGCAGCCGTATTGTGACTATCACGTGTCCGTTTCGTTTAGGCCAGGCCGACACCACTTCAGAAGTGTGCTTCCAACGGAGGCAACGTTTCCACGTTGTATGTCAAAATTAAGAAGTATTTTAAAAAGGTGAGATAGTAAGACCTGCTTTTACCGGATGACTTTGCGGATCAGCTGCTTCGTCCGAACACCAGGAGCACCAAGGTTTCAAACGCTTGTTAGTAGCGGCATGTCTAGGGCATCGTCCTGCGCTGGTAGTACGCGGTAGGCCGTGATATCCCAGTTGGTCGAGAATGTTGGGATGAGCACATTGACACCGATGGGGGCGAACCAAGTCTGTCCCTAGTGTAGGCCTACTGCTATGCGAATTGTATCGTCATCAAGAAGAGCACCTGTGGGGACACTGGGGAGCGCGTGTAACCAAGCACGGTGTTTACGCGAGCTCTGGTCGCGTCGTCATCGGCTTCATTGAAGGGACATTGTTGTACCTCATCGTGCAAAAGGGCACTCAAGTCACGTTGTGATAGTACGCTGTCAGGCCTACCTCCGCACCGGGCCTCAAGGTTCTCTTGCAGGTGGGCTAAGCGGCCTCAAAACTGGCCGACTCGCGCTGTATCTAAAAGGGGGACTGCCCTGTTTTCGGCGCTTAGCATTGATGAGACTGTGCAGGCCCGATTAGAGTCAATAAATATCGAGGCCCCGGGGCCGCCTTTAGAAAAGGGTAGTAATGTTTGTTGCCATGCGCTAGATCGTAGAGATGTGTCGAGTCCGGTGGCGTGGTGCATTCCGCCTGCCCCTCGCGACCGAAGGAGACACATAGGTGCGCGGGTTCGAGCCCCACCGTTGCACCGATTTGTATTTATGGGAGTCCGTCTATGAAGCAGTGCGAGAAACAGTCCCGTGGACGTTAAATCTTGGCTGAGAGTCAGCGCAGAAAGTATTTTTTTTTGGTAGTAGAGATGTGTTCAGCAGCGACTCAAGGCTGGACAGTGTCAACTCGTTGAGCGTTTGCAAGTCGTCGGCTCGATTACTTAGGCCAGCCCGTCGAAGAAGGTGAATGGGTCGTGAGGACGAGAAAGAACACCTGAGTAAAAAGAGGTCCTGATGTGCTTACAAAAAAGGAAGACGGGCTGTATTTTCCAGTTTCAATCTTCAGCACTCGATTGCTGCTGCGAGCCCTTCAAATTGACACGCCTAATAGCTCCAGATCGTCCTTGAAGGTTATCTTGCAACCTGGCAGGAGGTCTCGGAGTGACTGTAAATTAGGGAAGGCTTCATGAATAGAGCCAAAGCGGCGTATCTCGCATTTGGCCTCGCTTTTAACTCCAAACTATAGTAACACCGAACTCAAGGTCTCGTCGACTGTCCTCGGCTACTGTGCAAACGTTTCCTCCTAATAGGCCATCGTCAAGGTACCAGAGGTTCAGCGGGCTGAAGAAATCTACCAGATCACTGATAGCCAGACAAAACAGAGATGGTGGTAAAGGAATCCCTCTGCAGTCTAGTGGCAGACGAAATCACTTGCTCGGGTGTGACCAAGTGGGAAAAATGCCGATATGCCAGACCGACGTAGTCTAATAGACGAGCGGCGTGGGATGCAACGACACTCAGGTGATCGCGTGTTATACTGCTAAAAACTGCGTTTCTAAAATCGAGCTTCAAATAAATCCCAGAAGGTTCGGACGAGCCGAGAAAGACAGAGGTGGCGTGAATGGCTACTTCCGTCCCAGCTAGCGTCGCGAATCCCAATTGGTGTGCACCAGTTGCGTGAGAAATAGGCGTTGTGGTATCTGTGGATACCGTAAGTCTGGCAGCGCCAAAAACATCTCCTTCGGAGAGTTTAATAAAGCACTGGCGCACGGTATCATTTCTAAATGCTTTGAGGGTTATGGGCAAACAAATCAAACTATGGTTATATTTATCCTAAGGGTTTAGCCGAGTTATAGCGGTAGCGATGTATGCAACAAGTTTGTAGCAATTTGTAGATGGCTTTTTACGACGGCAGACAGCTTTATTTGTTTAAAGGAAAATCATCAAAATTATATATATATATATATATATATATATATACTCCGAGCCCGGTGGCGAAGCACATTCGCCTGCGCATTGCGACTGGAGGAGACACATAGGTGCGCGGGTTCGAACCCCACCGTTACACATTTGTATTTTGGGATCCGTCTATGAAAAACAGTCCCGTGGACGTTAAATCTTGGCTAAGGGTTTCGGGCCCCGAAAAATTTATTTAATATTATACATATAATACTTTGTATACTTTGCTAGGATGTTAGCATATCGTATTCAAGTCCACCTCACAGAATCGACACGATGATGGTATTTTCCCCTATACTACGAACGTTATATGTTAAAAAATGCCATATAATGCAAAAAAATAGAACTAGCTAAAGTTGTATATAGTCAACGGCAAGCAGTCTAGACGAAGACGGCAACATTCTCGACCTCAAACACCCTTTTGTCGGGCAACGCTAGCGGTGCATCTCTCCGTCATTGTCGGGAATCGGGCTGCAGCTGTTAAGTGCGGTGTCGCTCAGTACTACCGTGACTATGCCAGTACTACCTCATCATTGTACTTGCTTGATCTAATTGTCATCCCAAAACTCTGTCGAGGTTTGAGCCCCCCCGTTACGTAGCTGCAGCGTTATGCGCCCCTGATAAAAGGGTGATATGTGTACACACACCTATCAAGCGAATAAATCAATCAATCAATCAATCTACGTCCCGCTGTTGTGCTCGTTGTGTTTACACGACCACCGGAGGGAGATCTGATCTCAGAGCTGACAGATTTTGCCGAAACGTAAAATACCAGACATAACACCACAGATAGCAGGAACAGGACGAAAACGACGAAAATGAGTGAAGTCATCCATCCACATCTGTATCGACGCCTGGTGGGAACCGTTTTCTCGGTGATATTCAAGACGGTTAGAATCAACACTCGTCCGCGCAAAGAAGAAATATAACGGGCGCCTCGCTCGAAATTCTAAAAAGGGGTTCACGATTCACGAGCACATAGGTCCGGCCTTCAGCGCGTGGCGCGTCGACGCGGAGCAGAGTTCAGAGCAGTCGTGGTGTAGCTGCAGCGACTCTCTGTTTGGCGCTGATACTCCTTGTAGTAGTTCCTATGGAAGATGTTTGTAAGGTCGACCAGTCAAATGGAGAAGACGTGTGTGTGTGCATGAAGACCCACAACGGAACGTCTGAGAAACAGCCAACGTTCGGATGGTGACACACTTGGCTGTGGCGTGTTGTGGTGGTAATGGCGGCGGCTGTAGTAAACAAATACAAACTGCTGATAGGTTTAACCAAATATAAGACAGACAACACTTTGCTTTCTTAATTTGTTTCGCCCTGACAGCCCACTTCGATGCTTCTGTCCGCCTGTTTGTGTTGTTCTGCTGTGTCGTTTGTCGAATTCAATCGTAGTGCGAGATTAGCAGTCACTGACATTCCTCACCCGATAGGGTTTCCTTTTTTTTCGTTTATTCAATGTAATCAATCACTCACGGTCAGAACATGACATTTGGGTTCCTGCGAACGTGCGTACACCATTACGGGGGGTCCAGTGTAGGGACCAGCCATTTCTGGAGGGTTCTCGAGGCCGCATTGCCCCGTTGCACATCCAGCGAGAGACGCTGTCTGAGAAAATCGCCATTAGGTTCCTTGTAGAAGAATAGGTACAACTGTAACAAACTATGTGCGTATATATATATATATATATATATATATATACGTATGTAGATACATCCACAAAAAAAAAACATATGTATATATGCGTTTTTGTGTATAAATCACTCAGTTATGTTAGAAATAAAAGATTTTCGGCATTGTTCTACTACATATCGCATTAAAATCAAACTTATAACTTATAACCTTCATGTTACATCAGCAAAAAAAGATTAAGTGAAACTGAAGGGGCAATGTAGTTCGATTAATTATATACACTAATGAATCTGAGAATATGATACACATGGCGATGTTTTTTTGTAAATACAGCTATAATAATATATATATATATATATATATATATATATATATATATATATATAAAAGAGATACAAGATAGCGCTGTAAGGAGTCAATAGTTGGACGAGACGGCTTTATGACAGTATAATTGCTGCGCAGTTGATGTTTCTGCTGCATCACCCTTTATTGACTTGCATTAACGCAGCTACTTCTTACCGGTCAAAAATAATTATTCAAATATTGGTCCCATTTAAATAACCACCCCCCGTTCATGGCTGCGAGAACAACATAAAATGCGTCGAATGCACTCTGAGTAGTACCACTATTAGGCTGCATAGATAAAATATTAAACTAACAAATGAGCTAGTAAAGATATGAGGAGTAACAAACATCGGGCAAGGGCACCAAAATATTTGAATTAAGAACAAATATATAACGTGTATGACCAATATACACGTTCAGGCTCATCAATGATTCACGATGGTACAATGTTATTTACGATTCTCTTATTAGTATTTTTATTAAAATTAACGTTTAATGTTCATAGTATTTTTATACATATTCGATTATAAAGCTTCCGCGCTTGCTAGAGAGCTTCGCATCTACGAGGAGGTCGCTTAAACTCGTTTCAACTTTTCTTGAAATGCTCTTATACAGATCCACCCACGTATTTTCACGTTGTTCCTTAGGTTTAATATAAAGCTTCACTTCGGTCGTTATCTGTATCTTGGTTCGAAATGCGCGATAGAGAGACTATGTCTAAATTACATTATTACTGTTATTATTACTTTTTATTTTAAAACTTGCATTATGCATGCACATAACCACGAGAGTACACACAGTAATAGCTATACACATTGAGTCGAGGGAGGGCTACTGTTTGACATTGAGACATTGACTGAAAGTCTCATTGTGAAACCTGTTCAGGGACGTTACGTATGACGTTAAAGTGTGGTCTATACGGGATTTCGTGTATGGAGGCGGTATCCTGGAAACACCGACACACGCCGATGACAATGTGACGCGTTCAGAAAAGCTTCGCTCAAATGACTATCGACTGCGCCTCGAGTTCTACTCAGATCGCGTTGAAATCAGCCAGGAACAGACAATGATCTCGGTACTGCACCGTTCCGCGTATTATTGACGTGAAGTTGCATGCTTTATATATATATATATATATATATAATTTTTATTAATCTGATTGCAGAAACGGTATATTCAAGGATTCATCATATGTAGTCTGAAGTGAGCTTCACGCAAAGATATATTTATATATATTGGGTCTACAAATTTTTTTTCGAATTTTATAATGATTCTTTACGGACAAAACCGAAAAAACTTTTTTGTAGCCCTATATATATATATATATATATATATATATATATATATATAAGGATTTAATGCTACACGTCGCATTTAACTATCAGTATTATATATTCTGGCATATTTACAGGGGGTTGAGTTGTTTGGACTTCTCGGCGGTTACGCCGGAATGTGGATCGGATTATCCCTTCGTAATACCCTGGAGCGTTTAAACAATATTGTGGCTGCTCTACGGTTTACTAATAACTATTGAATCACGCATACACACTGCTTCGTCGCACGTCAGCGCAAGGAAGTTATACGCATAGAGAATTAAATAAAATGACATTTCGGTACCCTGTAGCGTAACACTTTGGCTTCATAACTTAAGAAAATTGCAGCTGAAATATAAGACACGCGCGGTTAGTGTAATAAAGTTTGCGTAATTATAGAGTGTGTGCTTAGATACTAACTGAAGTTTTATTCTCCGTCGTGCATCCTAAACGATACGTAGTCGCGAAACGGAGTCCCGTGGGTATGAGCCCACTTTGTTGTTATGACAAGTAACAGAAATAGTGGATTGTTTATATACATTTTGTCGATAAAGCTTTACATCATTCGTCAATAGATACTGAACTCGACTCCAGTTACCGTGTTTTGTATGTTAATTAATATTCCATTTTAGCAGTCGCCATACTCCTTCATACTATATTGCAAGTAAATATGCAACACAGTAGCGTACGTGTACGTAGCCAACATCTATCTTTCATCATTACAGCAATACGTGAATTTTCTTTCAAATAACGTTGTCTTATTTATATACTTTTCACAATTCTACAATGTATTCACGGCAATAGCGAAATGGTTTATACTCACCATAAATTGGTAAAAATATGGTGTAATCGAACTTAGAAAGCTGTTAAAGGCCACACCCGGACTACGGTCCCTGGACACACAACCGCGCGTTAGCCCACAAGCAGCCAGAACAGCGGCTCAAAAAAAAATATTTCTAATTCTAAGTCACGCTGAGAATCGCCCCCCCCCCCCATTCCTTAAGGTAAAGGCATTTGAACTGAAGGGACTAGATCGATCTCAAGCTACGGCGTTATTACGACGTACCCGTGGGACGCATTGACAACACTCGTATTCCAACCATGCAAGAGAGCACCAAGACGAAATGCTTAAAGAGACATGCGTTCTTCGACTTCCGGCAACCTTGAGCATATATCAACTATTTAGAGCAAAACCTTAACCTAGTAATGCAAAACTTTAATAACGGACCAATTTATAGTACAATAGGCTAAGAAAAACTAACAAAAGAGCCGTGCACCAATCTATAGGTTTATTTATCACGGCGGCTATCACTACGAATGTCTAAAGCAGTGATGCTAAGAACTCGATGATTGTGTATGTAAAATTTGTCGAGAAAGTAACGTTGGCCGACACCATATGTTGTCTTATAAATGCTGGACACAACATATAATATTATATGCGTACAAGATGTGCTTAGTCTAAACAGAGACTTGTAACTACATAGATTTCGTACACCTATTATAAATTAACCTAAATGTGTACATGTGAAACTGTGACACTAGTTTAGCGTAAACATTAAGAAATAAAAGCTCGAGAATATTGTTCGCAGTAATGATAGGTGCAACGCGTTTAGGGCGTGCAGATGGTCCTTTCCTTAAACCATTATTTGCAATTAAAATGTTAGTTCGCTTTTATATGTATATATATATATACCCGTTCATTCTAGTAACCACTGGGCAATTGCAGATTTAAAAAAATCCTTGAAAACATTGATAAAAATTAAAGTTTGCGGTTCTCCTCATAACCCACCACTAACAGCTGAATGATGCAATTAAGATTAATGTTTCTATAGCAGGAGCCATATACAGGTGCTTGGCGTCTAGTGATCACCTTAAGGAATTTAATATCAATAGTAAAGTTTGTTAGACAAGTTTTTGTTGCATTTATCATGAGATATTTACATGAGAAAAGCCGCGATAGACTTATATAAACAATTTACTGAAGTGTATCTACTGTGTCGCCATTCGTTGTGAACGCTCGATAAATGTATGCGTTAGCTGTTGACAAGAAGCAATGAAAAAATGTTCGCCGGGCATCCTCTTGGCAGCCCCTTTAGCCTTCACGGGTGACGTATATCGCTGATAAAAGCAGCTAACAACGAGGGATAAAGCATGTCAATTAACGTCCCTGGCTACACTCACGACAACAAAGTCGTGCCAAACTAAACATGATATCCAATGAGCCTGCATGTAGAAAACCTACTAGGAATAATCCACATTTGTTTTAATGTCACTTTAATAGAACAGAAAAGGTCGATTCTGACGGAAAACCTGCCACGAAACAAAAAAATTACGTACAACATTGGCATGTGCAACGCGTTTCAAGCGTACAGATAAGCAGGTCCTCCACGCAAGCCGGTTAATTAAAGTGCATATGTGTCTGCTGCAATGAGCGGTAATGTCGTTTTTGCTCCTGTGCCCTATTTTGAAATACAAACCAATGATGTATTCCGTCTTCTAACCTAAACATCTGAGCTAATGTGCGTCCCTACAAAATGAATGCGCGTTATTTAAAAGTAATACTATAGCATTTCGATTAAAAAAAAAACATAGCTTCAGTAATCTCTCGTCCCTTTATCACCTTTGTGTATCATACAAACTGAACAGTAATGTTCTGTAATCACTTCTAGGTATAGCTATCGTGCAAGGATAACTATTAAATCTAGGACGAAGCTAACCATAATTCTA
This sequence comes from Dermanyssus gallinae, assembly GCA_003439945.1. Taxonomy (NCBI): domain Eukaryota; kingdom Metazoa; phylum Arthropoda; class Arachnida; order Mesostigmata; family Dermanyssidae; genus Dermanyssus; species Dermanyssus gallinae. Next base: position 24,771 of record QVRM01000248.1, on the reverse strand, counting down.
TGAAACATTACTTTATAATGCACGGTCTAGAATTTACAAATTGTTGAAGGAGGTTGTTTTTAGTTCTAGACTATCCTTCGTCCCCTACGAGCTCTAAACTTACCGTGAGGCACATCTTGAATGCACCGAGGGCCGGACATGCTGAGATATCTAGGGTTCCCCAACAGTCCTCGTGGCAGCACGCCCGCAGACTTTCAGCGGTATATACTTTACCATTAAATTTGTTTTTAATTTTTCAGTGTGTTTTTACCTGATGTCGTGGTGTATTATATAGATGCTGTATGAGTGTATTAATTCACTTGCGCGTATATGTGAGGGCGTGTTGCCTCACCTAATGCTGTACATTGTAACAAACGCTGTATAGACATCCTGGTGATGATGCTTATTGTGACTATGTATTGTGTAATTGTGCTTATTCAAAGCATTCTTTGAAATATTGTTGAGTGTGACTTTTGTCTCGGTGATTGATTTATTTTGTTACCATTTTTATTTACCGAGAACTTAAGCATTGCAAAATGCAGTTCCGTTGAATAAACCACGTTTGAAACTTGAACTTGAACTTGATCTATTCTCGATAAGCATCGTTCAAAGAAAATTCAATCAAAAATAGAGACCGAACCTGCAACACTCCGGAAGATGACAACCATGACCAGCGCACTAGTCCCCTAGACCGCAAGCCGCCTTAATTAAATAATGCGCGGTACGGAACCACTTAATTGAAAAACCAGTCTTAAAACCTGAAGCATTAAATGATGGGTGTTTCCACTCTTATACCAATTAATAACAACCACCGACAATGTACAAAGAGCCTTTGCCTCTTATGCTGAATTTGGTTGTGTATACAATATTAACCTACTTTCATAGGGCCATGAAAAGGTGATTAAAATATACCTCAAAAATGTTCAATTTAATCCTTACTGAGAAGTACATTATTAAGGTAGAGAGAGATATACAATAAAAAATCTCTCTTTAGAAAATGTATTTGATTTTCTTAAGGGATCTAAGCGCCAATGGAGAAAATGCCCTGAATAGATCCAACGAGATGATATTTAGAAAAATAAAACTACTCCAATACCTCAGCTTCGCAGTTTCTTAAAGTTGCTCATTATTGAACTTTCTTCAAAACCCTAGGTGTCCTACTTTATGCACTCGGAGTTTGTACTCGCACATTATATCGTCTCGGCTATTGATTTATGAAAGTGCACTCTATTTTGGTTTGTGAATATGAACGAAATGTATACGATTCACGTGATTAAACAACGTTTATGAGCATTCCCACAGGAGATGAGGGAGCGACAGTACTTCAGTACAGTCGGTTAGATGGTTCAGGGGGCACGGGCGCATCGCCGGAACAACGGCTCAGGGCCCATGAAAGCCAACCGACTTTTAAGGAAAGAGAAAATAGTAATAAATATAATCTCTGGGGATTAGCGAATTTTTTTTTTGTGAATACTTATGCTCCAACGTCTACCAAGATTATCCGTTGGCCGGAGAGCGGGTTTTTCTTCCCTTTGGCGGCACTGTGATGTTCGGGGTCACCCTAGTCGTTTCAATCTTTTCGAAAATTCTTTTTTGAAATGTCTCTTTCCAACCTCATGCCAAAGCGTTTGGCCAAATGGCTATTTGGTCAGTCATATTAGGGCTGTACTTCCTCTGACCAAATCAAACAAGATCCGATTGAATCTCTGTCAGAAGCATGCACTTCAGAGTAGTAATCTCAGCTCTGCAATCTGAGCTGGCTTTCTCACAGTACTCCGGGATTGCCACAGGTATTGAACGCATCGTGAATTCTGAAATAGGGTCTATTGCCTTTATCTTCTCAGCAAAATGACCCACGGCTGAAAACATTATGGTACCGTATAATTGCAACGCCTTGTAGTCACCTAGATGGAAGAAGACAGCGCTGGGTTTCTCGGCGAACTTCTTCGCCATGGCCATTTTTAATCCTTCTCCCGGGGTATTTATTGGCTCAAGTGACGCCGTAGCGTTCGTATAGTAATAACGTTAAAAGAATGACTCAACTCTATGACATCGCTGATTGGTCGGCGGTAGTGCACGTGCCCTATTGTCACCAGCACGCAGCCTAGTGGTCTCCTTGGTCGTCACGTTGCACGTTGGATTGGATGCGTACTTGGCTTACTGACATCGTGAGTTATCGGCGGCGTAGGTCATTGTGGTTCACATCGGCTTGGGTGTTTGATTGGTCAACTGACGTCACAAGCCATCGGCGTCTCCGTGACTGGCAGTTCTGTTACTACGCTGTGGTTAACTTCGTTACAATATGTCCTTGACTAATTGACCCGATGAATTGGTTACTTTTATGTCCAACTTTTTGAAAAATAGAGAGCCAAGTTACCTCTGAAACATCTTAACATCATTTCCGATAAGCGCGGCACGCTTATGTTTCCGTGCAAGCTCAATTTCGGCCTCAGTTTGTGAGGCAGCCAACGATGGGACAGAAGCCGTGTGTGCCGAGCGTTGAAGTTCTCTAAAACGTTGACTCTGTTGTGTCATCACCTATCCTAGGACCTTTCGCAAAATAAGGCGAAAAATCGACGCCAAGCCAAGTTTAAATTTGCCGTTCAAGTTTAGGTCGGCCGAAATCACTCTAGTACCTGGTCCTACACATCCTAAGCATCCTGTAAGGTTGTTCCATAACTCCATCATTGAATACTATATCAGCTGTGTCATTTAGCGCTTACTGCAAAATATATACTAACAATCTCAAAAAATATAGAGAGCATGTTTGATTAGTCTTAAAACGTACAGAGGGCATATTCGACTTCGTGTTTAGGAGCTAGCTTCAAAAGTCTACACAAACGCACAGGCCCTACACCATGAGTGTCCTACAAGGCTCTTGCATTAGTTCATCATTATAAATTATATGTGCCGTGTACCTTGAAGCATGTCTAAGGTATTTTAACACTTGCCCCACTCTGCCCTGGCTGTAAATGTACATCATTCAAAACATATCGCTGAGATCTTACTCCTAGTGCCTTATCACATTTACCACATTTGTATTATTACTTATTATTACACTCCAATAAACGTGCATAATTATGTACGCGGTTAACCTAATTTAAATCGGTAGATATACAACATTTATATTTAAACCAAATGCTGATCAGTATATATATATATATATATATAAATATTTAACTTTTTGTCTAAGGTTTTCTGCGTTCCAACTTGCAGCGCATTCTAGAAGCCCGGAAACTGATTAGAAACACTATAACTAAATGATTATACTCTATGACTCTTATGTCTATGACGCATCCCATTACCTAAAACGACGTGGCTTATTGATACAACATTTTGTAGAAGTCTTGCCAATCGTCCGTTCAGGTGATGGTTTTTCAGACAGCCTACGAATTTACTTGCAATGACTCTATCGGATGTTTTCTTCATGCCTACAAACACGGCATAAGCCAAATTCTTCTCTGCGTGTGTGTATTTGTTTTACTGCGTGTTCGCTGCAATGCCCCAGTACGAACCCAAACGTCTATTTGACACTTCTGGAAGGCATCGCAGGATAAGGCACTATTCCACTATTGACGTGAGCTTCTTAAAGAAGTGACTCGTCGACGTGATTTCTCTACATTTGGACGGCTCTGCGCGCTATCCCTTGCTTTTGTAGACGAGCTCGAGTGTCCGGGATATTACTTTATGTAGGTGCTGATTCACCCGGGATATTACTTTATGTAGGTGTACAGTTTATCAGGCGTTTATGGTCCTTCAGAATTTTAAGCGTCAAGTGGTCGCGTATACCCACCAACCTACAGGAGCTGACTAGTCAGTGATAGACAAAGCGAATGCATTGCAACATATGAGATCAAGCATATTTGATAATGGACGCTAAGCTGGTACACATGCATCATCAGAGTACGGTTTACTTGTGAGCATGGACAGCAAGCAGAAGACTAAGATACCTACTTCAATGCACGACGTAGACTCGTAGACAAAACTAGGCCAGATAGCCAGATAGCATTTTTGTAATACAAGTGTACTGCGTATAATACAAATAAACTGCCTTTACACAAATAAGAATTACAACAGCTAAAAAAAAATTTAGAAAGCAACATTGAGAGTTGTAGAGCTCGTTAGAGTAAATATTTTTTACAATGTAACATGGTATCTAAGAAGTTTTGTTTTGGAGTTGTAGTGATGTTGCTAAAATCCATGACAATGGCGTTCTTGTTCGACATAGGAAAATAAAAACTAGGCCAGAGATGAAAGCTCAAAACCGCAAAAAAAATCTACTTGGCGAGGACTTAAGCAGTTGTTTGTCGTATGGAAGGGACAATGGGCCTTCATGCTATATGCAGACAGGCCAATAGTATATTTTAGCTAGATTTGAGTAGATTTTCTTAGAACTAGAATAGCCATTGTCGTTAGAACTAATCAGAAAGTGGAGCTTACTGGTACTTATATCTTCAGATGCTTAAACAAACTTCGAAAAAGAGAAAGAGGATTTGAGAGGAGACCATGCAAATTTGAGGGGAGACTATGCACGCTCCAGAATGTCAAGATACAAGTGGACAGAGGAAATACGACAGGCTATCCAATGGTGTATTAAAACAGATCGAAAGCATATCAAATCACAGCAAGTGATTACACAATAATATCCACCAGGAGAAAAAATTATTGCTGCTATACATCTCGAGCTTCTATAGCAATGTTTAGCCTAAATGATGGTTATGATAAATAAAACTCCAACAGCGTTACAAGCAAAAAGGCTCTTAGCTAAAACAGAGCGCCACTTGAAATGGGTAGAATGCTAGCGACTGGGCTATTGTCGAAGCAGAAAATAAGCATTTCAAAAGCTAAACAATTCCAACCGACTAGTAAAAGAAGTACTGATGAGTACGTCAAATAATTGCTCTTGCATGTGAAAAGAACCTTACAGGGCAAAAAAGCCGGCCGTAAGGTTCGAAGACAAAGAGCGTCGCCAATGTTAACCACGGCATCTGGCAAGGCAGGTCGATATTTGAGACGACCCAACCAGTTACTCAAACAGCAGACCAAACACGCGTTACAAGTCGACGGATATGGAAATTATGCTTAACGATATTGCTTAGCATATGAATCACTAACTAGACAAATTAACGCAAAGTATTAGCCATAATGGCAACGTAGGATATAGCGTCTAGCCTTTGTTCGAGGTCGAACTATGTAGAGCCTACAGGGTCGTATCGGTGGATGTCGTCATGTGGTGAAGGTCGTCCTAGTACCACGAAGTAGTACGAAAGGGCGCTAAATAGATGTAGGCCGTTCGACCAGGGCGTCTTGCTTACCGCTACCAGTTTCCGAGCGAAAGTCTCTCGCCATGCAAGGGCATCAAAACCCAAGCATGCAGCAGCACCTGCAGCTCTCACATAATCTCTCTCCGTACGGTACTAACGCACTGAGCTATCTGACTATGTCTGTCTAATGGTGATCTGCTCAGCCACATAGAACGCGTTCGCTCTCATCGCCTGTCGGCTGTCTAGAAGAAACAAATTGTAATGGTCGATAGATAATGATAGACTTCTACGTCTCAAAGTACAATCACGGCGGAAGGACGTTTGACAGCGGAGAGCGTCACTGTGACGGCGAACGCTAGTCCCAAATGCAAATACCACTCCCGGGTCTCAAAATGAATTAACCAACGTCAAATAGATATGCACATCTATAATTAAAATATAAGAATATAATAGTTCAAAATTATGTAGTATATTTATATTTATCATTTATAAAGTAATGTATAGACATATTTCTAAATGTAAATATACTATATGCACTCTGTAGTATATATATATATATATATATATATATATATATATATATATATATATACATATATATATATATATACGGTTTGTCTGCTTAATTTGTTCTTTTCATTTTAATCCGGTTCATTTTTTATCACATTGGTGAGGTGACTATGCTTGACTCCATACCGTCGATATATAAACTAAATTGTTTTAATGACTTCGTCTTTCAATTCGGAAAGTGGCTAAAGTAGGTCTTAATACCCCTCAAGCTTTTGAAGCAAGCAGGACTAATGTTAGTACAAAGCTAGACAAGGTCAAAAACTATAGGGCAAATGCCGTGGGATATTGCATGAAAAATCCAGCAGTAAATGGCAGGTCGCCATTCATACATAACGGAATACGACGCATTCACTCTAACGAAACAATCGGGCCGCCTGTGGACGATGGCTTGCTTAGGTTGGTGGCAGTACCTTTCACAGCTAAGACGGAGCATCATATTGTGTTTAGTAAAATTGCACGTTGTACGTAACCACGGCTTGTTACGTGCGCATAAGCAGATCCATACCCAGATGGGTCCATCATGTGCATGAGGTCGTCGGCTGTCATGTCAAATCCATACTGCAATCTACGAGAGAAGATCTATTTCACCGTCGAGGATTAATCCGTCCGCTGTCGATCCGCTGTCACATCAAAATGTCGGTACTACATAACCGATCGGGCACAAACCACATTGCGGTACAATAGCACGCTTTCAAGCTCGTTCGTATCTCGCACCAAGTTTCGCCGCCAGGGCAATAGCAGCCATTCATTTTATCACCCATGGTAGTGAAAAAACACAATTTAACGCAAAAGGTCATTTGCAGGCGGTTGATTTTTAGTAGGCGCAAAAAACAAGCTGACTAATCGAGGTGCGTTTCATGGGAATTCGAATTTGCCTAACAAAAAACAGATAAAGTAGCTGGAGGCTGAGCATAGCACGTCCACGTGGCACATGACGACCAATTGCAGCTTGCAGACTCATGAGTAAGTTTTCAGGCCCATCGTGGCAAACCCCTATTAAGCAATTACTGTACTTTGCAGTTGCTTGTTATTGTCCGGCACGGCATAATTATCGCCCGACAGTAAATGTATGCAGATTATAAAAGCACCGCAAAACTGCAGCCGAACAGAACAGCCATAAAGGTACAAGTGCCAATTGTGAAAGTAATGAACAGGTGTATAGAATATATATATATATATATATATATATATATATATGCATATTTATATACAAATGTTTAGTAGAAGTTTGCAGAGCAGCAGGTGCCGCCTGCTACCTTGCTCTAACATTGTCGAGCATGTTATTTTGCCGCTTATGTACACATACTTAAATTGATAAACTAATTGTTTCGGATTTTGAATTAGTAAACTTTATATATATATATATATATATATATATGTAAAGGCACCCATTAACACCCAAGGTTAAATACCTGGGCGCGATCCTAAATGAGGGTCTCAAAGAAACACTTTGTATGCGCAAAAAGCTGCCAAAGCCTCAGTAGACTTGAGAAGATTTTTTTGCGGACTGGAGGAGCGACCGACTCTTGGCGCCGTTTTTTAGTACCAGCAGCCGATAGCATTATACTAAACTATACAAAGATTTATGGCGCTTAAGATCAACGGGGTCGCACAGCGTTCATAGCACCCACACAAGTCATCACTAGAAAGATTTTCTAGAACTTGAGAGTAAAAGAATAAGCTTCAAGATGCCCCTTAGCCAACCCTAGGACGCACTCAGCTACTGATCAGTAAAACAGGTCCTCCAAACCAGTGGAAGCAATCTAGCCCTAGATACTGAACAAAGTCAATATTCCTTGATGTGAAACGGCACGCTCACCTAGTCAATTGCGCAAGTTCTACTTACACTTGCGGGCCACGGTGGCTGCTTTCAGGAACGCCTACACCGCATTGACAAAGCCGACTTCCCATTATGCCGTATGTGCAACCCAGGAGATGATGGCGTAAGCCACTGTTAAGAACGCTATGCTTTTGTCAATACTAAGCAAAATCAACTCTCTCAGAACTTAGAAGGCTATTCTCTCACATGGTAAGTCCTTGGCGGCGCTTCTGGAGAACCATGAGTCCTAGTCTATGAAACGAAAATTTGCAGAATTTGTCCGCAAAGAAAGAAGATATTCTGAAACTTATATATCAAATATAATACATTTCTTTTAAATCAAAAATTAAAAACTAAAAATTACAAACAATATTTTAACCAAGAATAACCACCGCACAAAGTCGAGCTCTTAATGGCAAGTTAAGATAGCCAGGTGAGGTAATTTCAAGAAGACAATACTGCGGTTATCCCTAACACAATACCGTAGCGTCGTAACAACGACGATTGGTGTGCGTCATGCATTTTACTAACTAATTTCTTACCATTAATCTCTCAGAAAATATATATTTTATATAAGTATTTATTTATATAAATATAAACACATACATACAATTCAAACGCATATGTGAAATATATAAATGCAGTATGATTTATACATTACGCGCTCTTCTTTTAATATTTAAAGGAAATTTAAGATTGATTTCTAGCTTCCGCATACCAATAATTTATTAACAATCACTACTTCTATTAGAAAACTAGAAACCGGAGTTTTATAACTACACACAAAGAGCTAAGTCTAATTTTGCATAGCACATTGACTTCACCCATTAAGTGAAATTAATTCTGTAAACTGCATCATCGAACCAAATCAAATATCGATATTTTACCCGACAATATCGAAGACCACTTAAAGTAGATCAATTCTCTTTTTTTAACAAAGGTCATATAGTTTAATGCGCACGGCAAATAATATATATATATATATATATATATATATATATATATATTTCTCCTCATCCTAAGCTGTAGGGTAGTTACTAAAATGAGATACACTCATACCAATAGATCCCAGTTTGGTAACTACTCTGCAGCTAAAAGACATGCGCCCGAGCCAGATCACGTCGTCACATAAATTATTAGGTGTAAATGGGCGCGTATACTAGGAAGCACTTAGCGTACCCTAGACAGAGCGTGGGCGACTTCGCGTGATTAGATGCATTGTCACTGTTCGATGGGTCCACTCTAAAGATCCTTATAAAATACCCTAGCTAATTCTTCGTGACGTGTGTAGCATATACATAACATAATATACGAAAAGCAAATCATTTACATTTTAGAAACAAACAAAAACGTCAATAAATTCCTGCATGAACTGGGCTTGAGTTCCCACAGTTTGTCATAGAGAGTGCACGTGGTTCAATTACGACAATGATGATGACTCTTATTCTAACTATGACACTCGGAGACGATACTGTGCCCGCTTGCCTGCCGATTTTTGCCCACCCAGATGCGTTGAGGAAGAAACCGAAAGAGCTTCAACATATCAGCTGAGCGCGAACGACTCTCGTATTGGCTAGCGCTCTTATTGTTGGTCTAGGTTTAGGTTGGTAGATGAGTGGTGTGACTTTGCTTCCATTCCGAACGCTAGATCAGCAGTCCGTATGTAGTGAGATGTCCTTTACGAGTGTGTCACGAACGAGCTCGACATTGGCCGAACCGTGCAACATCATCTTCTAAGGGTAGATGCCATACCCATGCGGGTGGGTGCAGCTGCTGCGGCAGCGGCAGGTCAATCAGTAAGATGACATGCATTCCTGGTCTGGTCTGTAGGCTCGCAGGCAGGCTGTAGGCTGCGTCGAGGTTTACCCAGCCAGCCAGTTAGTGAGCCAAGGCAACGGCTTACTAGATGCAGGTTGGATGATAGCTAGCTGCGAGATTGTTGCCGGATATCCCTGCTTCTCCTGTCTCCGGCCTCTTCTCCGCCTTCCTATTGAGCTAGCTGCGTGCGCGCCGCGCTGTGTTGCCGGTCGGGTTGCGAGTCACCAGCAGCGCTGCTGCTGCTTCTGCTGCACACCGTGTTTCGTCGTCGCCTTGTAGGGCACAGTGCATAGGCTCGAGCCCTCTCCAGGCCAGCGTTTGAGGGCGAGACGAGAGATGCTCTAAAGGCATATCGAGACTCGTCGACAGTCACAGAGTGATCTCGATCGTCGTCGCTGTCGGCGTGTTTCGCGTCTTCGACTCGTTCGTGAAGAGCCAGCCAGGTGTCAGACTCCAGCCACCACCACCACCAGCACCAGCACCGCCATCATGTGTGACGACGATGTTGCCGCTCTTGTCGTAGACAACGGATCGGGCCTGTGCAAGGCTGGATTCGCCGGAGATGACGCTCCCCGCGCCGTCTTTCCGTCGATTGTCGGCCGCCCCCGCCACCAGGGCGTCATGGTCGGCATGGGTCAGAAGGACTCGTACGTCGGCGACGAGGCCCAGTCGAAGAGGGGTATCCTCACGCTGAAGTACCCCATCGAGCACGGTATCGTGACCAACTGGGACGACATGGAGAAGATCTGGCACCACACCTTCTACAATGAGCTGCGTATCGCTCCCGAGGAGCACCCCGTTCTCCTCACCGAGCCCCCGCTCAACCCCAAGGCTAACCGTGAAAAGATGACCCAGATCATGTTCGAGACCTTCAACACCCCCGCCATGTACGTCGCTATTCAGGCTGTGCTCTCACTGTACGCCTCCGGTCGTACAACCGGTATCGTGCTCGACTCGGGTGATGGCGTGTCCCACAACGTCCCCATCTATGAGGGTTATGCTCTCCCTCATGCTATCCTTCGTCTGGATCTCGCCGGTCGGGATCTGACTGACTACCTCATGAAGATCCTCACGGAGCGCGGTTACTCGTTCGTGACCACAGCTGAACGTGAGATTGTGCGTGACATCAAGGAGAAGTTGTGCTACGTTGCCCTGGACTTTGAGCAGGAAATGGCCACCGCCGCATCGTCGTCTTCCCTTGAGAAGTCGTACGAACTGCCCGACGGTCAGGTGATCACCATCGGTAACGAGCGTTTCCGTTGCCCCGAATCCCTGTTCCAGCCCTCGTTCATCGGTATGGAATCGTGCGGTATTCATGAGAATACCTTCAACTCCATCATGAAGTGCGACATTGACATTCGTAAGGATCTGTACGCCAACACTGTGCTCTCCGGCGGCACCACCATGTACCCTGGTATTGCTGACCGTATGCAGAAGGAAATCACCGCGCTCGCTCCCTCGACCATGAAGATCAAGATCATCGCTCCGCCCGAGAGGAAGTACTCCGTCTGGATCGGTGGTTCTATTCTCGCCTCCCTGTCCACCTTCCAGCAGATGTGGATCTCGAAGGAGGAATACGACGAGTCCGGACCAGCCATCGTTCACAGAAAGTGCTTCTAAACAACACCGTTCCTTTATATGCCATCACATGTTCTCAATAAAGCGTTATTTTCAATTCCGTGACTTTTTTTGGTGTAAGTATATGCCTGTATGATTGCATATGTCAACATGCACAGACTTATGTATATATATATATACATCACTTGCATTCGATAATAGGCAAGTCTCCTTGCCTAACCATTGCAGTCCGATTAGCTCGGAGCGAAATAATGTTCTCCACGGGCCATACAGCACACACATAAATTAGTGCCAGTTTAGCAGTACAATATTTTTTCGAGGCAAAGTGATACAGTTCCGAAATTAGGGAAGGGGAGTAATACAGGTTTAGAGGGTTTACAAGTCTCAAAGCAGTCGCTACTAGATGCCGACGACGCATGTGCATCAGGTATTCTCAAATACTTCTATATCAAGAATAAATATTTCCTGTTTAGTAACGTTTTATTTTAGTTAATTAGAGATTATTGTACAAGGAAAAGTGTACAGTCATAATGGCCAAGGCCGTTCTGGTCGTCAACTTGGCGCCATAATGTGCCTTATATTCCGTTGGTGTGTTCGATCATTTTCGCGTTGTTTTTTTTATGAATGTGTGTCATAATGCACTTCTGAAATTGTTTGTAAGCTTTGTGCAAAGTCGCTGCTCGACCCTCCAGGTTAGCATACTATTTGCATTTACGCACACCCAATTAACTTTATTTGTAAAGGACTTGGCACTGGCTACTTAGAGCCATGTGTATTAAGCACTAAAACTTCTCTTGGACTTTATAGCGCAGGCATGCCCGAAATACGTTCTCTGATAACATCTTCGGCACATGATAGTTGGGGATCTGTTTTGTTGGTTTTAGGGTATGGTTTGTTTGGGCCCTCTCCTTGGTTTGACGAGTTCTTTCGTGTTCCTCATTTGTCGGACAATATCGGACAATCATCTGTTGGACATGCCATGGCTTCTGAACACCGTGTGCTCTGCCATGTCATCATCGTCGCTATCATATACTATACACTCAGGTACAACCGTCTTTTGTGTGCGGTGCAGGTGAAAGCACCCGTGACGACTGAACATCTGGGTTAAATAGTAGATCATATCCCACCTGGAGCCTCTCTCTACCATAGACGGTAATCCAGTATTAGTCTCTTCTGTCATCCTGATTTTTTTTATTCTCCTGCCATGTCTGCTGGAGGATAGTTCATTCACGCCAGCAGTCCAGTGATCTTCCAATTCTTAGTTGTCTGAGACAAACATATTGTTTAAATTATTCTTTATTATTGTGCTCCTCATTGTTTAAATAATTATTTCAACGGCTCACACTGTAGACCGCGTCTTACGAAAACCGTATTGGTGGTCCGCTATTCGGTTGTTCTTCTCCAGCTCACAGGTCAGTGGGCTTAAATCGCCTTACCGACTACATTTAATAAGCACAGTGATCGGTATGGCGAGTGTCCTCCTGCCGGTATACCTGGCTTCGGTAATGACAGAACACTGACATACTATTATTGGGAGGCGTCCCTTTAGCAGCAATCTATCCGCCGTCTTCAGAAACGGTAAATTCTCTAGAAAAGTACGGAAGTCGAGTATAATCTTATGCGGTGACACAAGGCAGCTAAAAAACGTACGATCTGACAGATTAATTCGAGTCGCTCCCCTCCTCATTGCATTCCGTATGCTTTAACATCCACCAGCCCGTTAACAAACAGCGTCACACATCAACGTGCAGGGTGGCCGCTGTTGCCTCAAGAAGCATTGTGCTTGTAGAAGAACGGCTCTGTCGCCGGACATGTCTAGATATATATATCATCTATTTTCAAGGTGCAAGGCGCTCGAAGAAAATTCGATCAACAACGGCGATTGAACCGGCGACACCCGGTAGATGACAACTATGGCTAGCCCACTAGTCCTCTTTTTTTTTTTTTTTTTTTTTTCTGGGAGGTTTCGGGAATGCATGATGCACATGCGCCACTAGCAGCCTGCATGACTAGTGTGAGACTCGCAAACCCACTAAACCCGGATTCCTCCCCACCCCCCCAGGCTCGGTATTACTTTGGCATTACATCGAAGCCGTGGGAGAGGCGTCTCTGCCGTTCTCCTTCAATCAGCTCTATCCCTGACTATCATCCCGCATGTCTACCTGCGGCTGGATAGGGGGATGCCATTTTGTAATCCGTCCTGTGAGGGTGCGTCGAGACCATGAGAGCCTGGCTGCTCCCCACCCCCTCCCCCCTCCCTCGGCTCCTCGTCTCGACCACTCTCCCGAGAGACCCGCTCAAACCTCTCCCGCCTGACCGTTCCCTTGGCTGTCTTGAGTGTCAAAACAGCGTCGAACAAGTTCGTCGTCCTCCCTCCATGCCTCCGCCGAAGTCATCATATGGGAACCACCTCCTTGATGGGTCGGCCTCTCACAGCGGTTGGTGCTGCGTCCCGTGCTTCCCTGAGAGCATCACACCGCAGAACAGTATGCTCTACGTTGTCCGTTTCTCCAGAGTCGCACAGTACGCAGATATCGCTGATGGCCTTCTTGATCCTTGACAGGTAGCTCTGGAACTGGCCGTATCCGGTCAGAACCTGAGTCGTCCAGTAGTCCTCTAATCCGGACTAAATGGACGAATCTCATCCTGCCTCTCTTACTCTGTTTTGGGCTTTGTTTTCCTTAACTGCCTCAGGTTGGCCTGGAAATGCCCGCGTTGGTGCTTAAGATTGCCTCCTTTGCCTCTGCGGTCACGGCCATCACAGTCCAGCAGTATTTTTTCCAGATTGTTTTCCCTTTACATCTTTTGTCGGCTGTCCAGCCTTTGTCTTCTCGTTCGGAATCCGTCTCTTTTTGGTGCTTCTGTCATTGTTGTCGTGAGCACCGGTTTCAAAGTCTGCTTGGGTTATGCAACTGCCATTCTAAGTCATTTAATTTATTTCCTATTATAAACAGGGCAAGTCATCGAGTTTGCCGGAAGGACCCTCGGCTTTGCACGTGTAGCAGGTAGGAATTTGATCTTTGCAATTTTTCCCTATATTTCCGCTCTCACAACAGCGATGGTATGCGTCTCTTTCTTTCAATCTTGTGTTCTGTACAGTCGTTAGTATATGACCAGCCTTCTGGCAGTTGAAGCAGTAGGAAGAACTCAGCCATTTCGTGACGTTGCAGGTTGTGCCTCCAACTTTACGCTTGCCACTACAATTAAATCTATTGTGGTCATAATTATTCTTATACATTCACCATCATTAGTTCCTTGCTCCTTCTTTTATCCTCTCCTGATTAAGGACAAGACGGTCACCACAAAAAAATGGCTAATCTGATCAAAGCTGCCCCTGTTTGCACACAAGCGATTGGACGCATCGGCAAAAAAGAATACATATATATATATATATATATATATATATATATATATATATATATATATATATATATATATATATATATATATATATATAACTATTTATATATATATATATATATGTGTGTAAACATGAAGGCATATATCGCAAATAGGCTACATATAAATAGTTTATCATTTAGATATAAATGAGTCTTCGGCACATGTGTTTGTTCAAATCTGACTTCTAGATTTGGTTTATCGCGGCTTCATTCAAAAACAAATTTTAATAGGCCAAAAGTTGCAATAAACAAATTCTAATATGATACTTATTTTTAGAGCATGCGAGAAGAACCAAATTAATGTAATCGGACAATAGCACGAAAACTAAGCAAATTGAAAATAATTGTAAACATAATAGATTTGTGACATCTTAACCATATCACATCCACATAAATTTGCACTAGGTGTATAGATAACGTTTGACTTATTTTTTAGTTGTATTATATTTATGTACCATCTTGAAATGCAATGTTATTGCGAAATAAACAAGTATGTGTAATATTTGACTCATGTTGCCACAATATTTTTCTCATAACAATGAATTTATAGCTTTGAGGTCCAAAGGCGCCATTAGCTTTAATAGCTATGGTTTATCTCATCATAATTTTTTCATAGTATTAAAATATTTATTATTCTATTTTAGAATTACAGCGAAATGGGATTAACTAATTACACAATGACTTGTGAGGGGTGCTACCAGTCAAGCTTATCCTCGAGGCAGCTCCTCATTATTGCTGCCAGATATAGCCGCTGAAGTGGATCGTCAACAGCTATTTCCTCCCTATTCTCCCCAGTTCGATTTGTTTGCCAATCTTCTGGAGAAGCGATCATGCCTCAGGGCCGGGTCCCCCGAGTGTGTTGAATATTAGCGGCACGAAAATGAACTCGTTTGCGACCTGGCCATCTTTGTTGGTCTTTAGACGTTCAGCCTTGCATGTCATGGAGCCAGCCGCAGATGCACTGGCCTCCAGGTATGGCATCCCAAACAAGTGCCTTTGTCCCTTTAAAGAGAATCTCATTCTATAGCGCCACGTTCCACAAACCGCAAGAAACAATAGATATATCAAATATACTATTCTGTACTGATTTTCTGTCACCTTGAAAAACCCCTAAAAAGTTATTGTGGTTCCACTGCTGATAGGTAATAGTGTTTTTATTATATTTATTAGGACAAAGTTATAGCGGCCGTTGAGATCTGTGTATTTGCATTTGTTGTCTATTTCGGCATGCCCTCTTACCCGCCGGCTGGCAACAGGGCTACGAGAAAGATGCGAAGGAGCTGTAGGGCTGGTCACTATAACATGAAATGTCTACTAATTTAGTTTTTGTATTAGTTACCACTCTACATAGCTCGATAACAACAAGGTCGAGGCTGTGGCAGCTGGTTCAGAGTGTTAATACAGAATATTCCATTTCAATTTATATTCTTAAATGTACACTTCAGTTGTAACTTAACCAGCAACGTTACCTTCTTCCAGAGGCGTTCATTAGAGTACAGCGGGAAGTCAACGTCTTTATTTACTGCCTTATCTATTTTTCGATGTAGCACAATAAAACTGCTAACTTAGAAACATACTTTTATTGCGATTCAAATCACCGACACTTCGGCAGCAGTAGCAGAAAAGAGAAGACATAATATATAAATACTTCTTTATTAAACGAGTTTTACAATAAATAGTAGTTATATTATTCTAAAATGTAATGTATTTATATATATATATATATATATATATATATATATATATATATATATATACGTGATTATATTTGTTCTCGTCATAAGGTCTTTCTGTCATGAGGAAATTCACAAGCGCGGACAGATACATTTGTATCGGTTTGCATATTTTTTCATACTCATGCCAAAATGTACGCATATATATATATATATATATATATATATATATATATATACGTGTGTGTGTTAAAGAGTATATTTATGGTCTAGTTATGATTGCAGCTAACGGCATTATATTTGTAGATAGGGTTTTATTTCGGCGTACTCCGCCCACCGAAGACGTTAACGATAACGGCTCATCTTTTCACAACTGAGAGTCTCTCATACTGAGTACATATAAGGCGGCACTGGTAATATCTAGAATTATAAATGCAATACTAATGTTTACATCGTTGATCGTTACCTAATAGCTGCTACACGAAAGGCGGTTGAGTTACCCGCGTTGGCAAGGCGGTTGAGTTACTCAGCGAATAATCAATCACACGCGGTTCTGAACATTCATACAGGTACACATATAAATGTTGGCAACAATTATTTCTATTTAGCTAATCGTTGTTGATGGCATCACAATCTCTACTCGGTATGACCAGGCTTTCACTCGGGGGAATGTGGCTCTAACTTAAGCACCTTTAAGTTTCAGCCACCCCTTACGTATCTAAAGTACAAAGATAGATTTACGATATGTATCTAAATATATTCATATCTACGGTCTGCGGTTATAATGCAACGTAAAGGTTATTACACTTAAATTCTCATTGCAATATATATAGAAGAAAGAAACAGAAAAATGAGTCTACAAATAGAATATCTGAAGTGAAGAAATGATTGTAATAATCATAAAACATAATTGTAATAAACATGTATGTCACATCATACCTATGAGATTCCCAATGTTGTGCGCAGCACACACCATGCTTCTCCCTCTCGCATTATCTCTCTCTCTTTATCGCCTTAGTGGCATATATTATATGGTGAACCTATATACATACTGTGTATTCGTTGTAGCATTCCGAATAAACTTCAAACGTACATATCATCGTTTTAGAAACATGTAGTTACAATTGGACAGCAGCAACCTGTTGAGATCGCAACAGGTGGACATCACGTTCTTCGTAAAACCCCATAGTGTAAATAATACTGGTTTGCTTGAGACGCTTTTTTCTACCTGTTCACCGACTGATTATCTGTAACATCACGGGCCAGGATAACGTTAGATCCTTATAGATGATTAAATGCCGTGTCGTGCTGTTTGGCTGGGTTAGGTCATATGGTCATCATGGCTGGGTTCGATTCACCTATTTTCTACTGTTTATGATTCTCTAGGTTGCCGACCTTCAGGATCAAGCAGATCATTTAGCGTAAGGCATCTGTCTACATCGGCCTCGTCGTCAACCTAATAAATAATACCTGATAATAATAACTGAATCAATTCGCGGTGCGGTAGAGCACCCACACAAACAAGTTGCGTGCAATTCCATCAGTAAGCAAAATTCTAAATTGCTAAAACAAGCAACTAGCTCAATAATTAGAGGTTACTCGGGTTGCCACCGGCGACGTGCGTCACACTGTGAAGGTAAATTGAGGCGTTGTCTTCCTTGTTCACACTCTGTGACGCAAACAAGAGGCATGTCAGTAGTAGGGTTCTTAGCCGATGGGAATACAAATGCCCCGAGGCATAAAAAAATACTTTGTCATTGACTACATTGAATAGAATTGACCCATCAATTCTATTCAATGTAGTCAATCAGGCATTAGACCACCAGACGCCACACCTGATTTGAGAGGCAAATGTGTACATATAGTCGTATACGTGTGTATATACTAGCATATACATTATGAGGCAGCGCACAAGTACAGACGTCATGAGTGGTGGTGGTGGGCTTGGTGAGACTTTGTAGACATGAGCTGCACGTCACAATCTGTCATGTCCAGAGCGTGAGCGTGAAGGGCAGGAAGGGTTTATCATTCCAGTGTGCATCTGATAGAGAAGTATGTGTCGCGCGGGGATTTGCCTGAACACAACCAAGGGCTAGGGTTTAACATTTGAGTGGGTCCGGCAACGGCTCTCGGATCCGTAGGCAGCTGGCCGCGTCTACTTCTTAAGGCAAGAACTCTCTTCGTGTTTGTAGAGATAGCTCTTCAACGCAAATGCCTTCCCACAGCGGTTGCACACAAACGGCTTCGCCGACGAATGGGTTTGGATGTGGGCGCGAAGGTTCGACTTGTCGGCGAACGCCTTATTGCACTGAGGGCACGAAAACGGTTTCTCGCCCGTATGCGTCCTGCACAATGAGGGAACTATATTAGCCACTTGATATAACGCGGTAAACACTTTAAATGTTATGAACGTCATGCACTCAACAATACAGTGTTAATTATTATAATTAATCCTAATTACACTTGCAAGGAGTCACCCCGCAACGACGCTCTACTACAGGCGGCCCCTGCTACCTTGCTCTCACTAAACTAAAGCGAACACGTATCACTAAAGGTCTTGCTCGATGAAGTTTCGAAATTGTGCACTCAAGACTTAACATTGTTTAAAACTATCAATGTCAACGGTAACAATAACACAACAAAAAGTGAGATACCACACGTTTTGTTTGTTAATCCATATTACGTTACTGTGTCACCACTGCGTATATGAACACGCTACCACTTTGGAAAATAAAAGATGGGGCATATGACCTGGTAATAACAGAAGTAGGAAAAGTGGTTTAGGGGCAAAAGAATAACCTTGGCAGGTCGCGAGGCATTTAAATCATACAAGTTGTTATGGTCGGAGACCGAATAAACTAAAATCGACCATAGCCGAACAAAGATAGCGAAAACACAAACACAAGCACTGACGAGAGAAAAATGTCTCGTCACCGTCACCCCAGTATGGTCTATACTAAGCATAAAGCTTGACACGTGTTTGAATCATTTTTTTGCATACATGCTGTCATGGTATCTTGGCAGCATACCGACCTAATATGACCCTGTAGGAGCCAGGGCCTCGAGAAGCGCTTTCCACAGAACGAACATTGACAGCCGGCGCCGTGCGTTCGAATGTGCATTGACAGAGCCGGTAGTGACAAATACACCTGTATACCAGATGACATCGTAAAAACACACAAGAAGCTTTATCATATCCCATCATCCATATAAAGCGTTATCCAGACCCAAACACGTGTACAGCTAGCGCTATACGATGTCGTGTATTACTAGAAGCATGGCTTATTATGGTCCTGGTTGGGTAAATTATAAGCATGTACATTAGACGAAACTAGTGTTTCTTTGGCATCACTGGCTGTTCTGCCCGTCTTGCTGGTTCGGTTGTTGACTGAACTGCTGGACATGCTGCGGCGTGGTCTCTGCCGCACTGGCAAGCATCTTGCAGATCTACTTAAGGAGAGTACACTATGCATCGACAATAATTTGTATAACTTTTGAACTTTTTTTGTTTAACTGGGGAGTGTGACGAAGACCGCAGGAGTGGCAAGGGCGACGAACGCAGAGAGTTTTTCCTTTTTTTTTGATAACTTTGGGATCTATCTCGACAATGGTCTCGTTAAACGGGAATTGTAGATATCATAATAAATAGGGATGAGGCTTAGCGTTAACTATCAACAAAGCAATTAAAAGCGCGCAAGGGGTGTCAAAACATACCGCGTCGACCCTTTTCAAACTAAAAGTCGAACTAATAGCAAGAATCGGTTAAACACTCATATGGGAGAAAATAGGGGAGGTAGATTTGCAGTTACTGAATAGAGTTAAATATTTTCTTCGTGAAACGGGTTTTGTTGTTAGCTAATCATATATGTAAGAATAGAATAATTTATGCGTTGAAGGGAGGACTCTACTGACACAGGAACTATGGTCCGAATAGGTTTTACCCAAGACGAGGTTGTTTGAGAACTATACTATGAAGTGAACGGGGAAATTAAAAGAAATTGACATATTATTGTGCACTATGGTATCGATGAGAAGAATTTATCATTTCAACTATATTATAGGCGATATATATATATATATATATATATATATATATATATATATATATATATATAATTATATTATAAGCGTTACATATATGTTTGCAATATATAAGTATAGTATAAGAGATACATATATATTTGAGATATATAACTATATTATAAGCGATAGGCATATATTTGAAATTTAGATTTAAATTATAAACTGCACAATGCAAGCAATAAGCTCATATGCTCAAACCCTAAAGAGTCAATTGGAAGCTGGTCCCTGCTATGCTATGTTGAGCCCTACCTTTTCGCAATGGGGACATCGGCGGGCTCTCTTGCAAGAGCTCTGCTTTCGAGTCCGGTGAACTTCTGGGCATGGAGCCAAATCGGAGACATCACCGCCGTCCGAGGAATCATGTCCACTGTCTGCGCTGCTAACCTGTTCATAAACGTACAAATAGTTGAACAGTCTCGATGTTTTATTGCACTTTCAATTTTTTTCAAAAGGCATTTCCGGCGGAAATACTACATTATATAACTTAGCGACGACGATTGAAAGAGAGCTAATGAACTTAGCACGCACGAGACGCGAACTCGCGATCTATGTAACCTGAAGACAGCATCGAGATGAGGGCACTTTTTCGAACCATACGTTATCCTCTCAAGTAGTTCACCAGTTGGTTTAATCGCTTTACGTCATATGTGTTCCACGTTTATATTAATACATATACAATATATATATATATAGGCGAGCACTGCCGAGTGTGCAAACGTATTGTAAATGATTAATAAATAATCACAATATTTTCTATACATACATATAAGTATAAGCACTCACCGTGGAATCAACACCTGAGTCTTTCGTTTCTTCCACGTCCTCGGCGGGACGTTCAGGCCCAACAGGAACCGAATCTTCCTTCAGCCCATTGGTGTTGCGGGCAACCTTTTCAACCTGCTGCTGCTGCCGCCTCCGCTCATCGTCAGAGGCGAACTCGACCAACATTGGTTCAGTTAGGGCGGCGGTGGATTCATCGTCAGCGAGTGGCGTTGCCACGTCTGTGTTGTTGTTGTTGTTGTCGTCGTCGTCGTCGTTGCCGTTGTTGTCGTCGTCGTCGTTGTCGTTGTTGTCTCTAAGGGCCATCCTGGCAGCGCGAACCTGCTCGAGGAGAGCATCCATCAAGGACTTTCCTGCTTGATGTGCAATCGTATGCCCCGCCGCTCGTGGGTGTACGGGCGGCGAGCCTGTCGGTCGTAGCCTGCGTAGATGGTGGTAGTTCAGGCGCCACTGTTGCCGCTTGCGGGACCGCGTCCAGAGCTACTGGCAGGACAGTAGTCTGGGGTACTTCGAGCGAATAGTTCAATGGTGACGACATTTGTCCCGCGTCCTGGACAGCGGCAACGGCAGTCAAACGATTCTCTTCCTGGTAATCGAACATTGCTTGCTGTTGCGTCTGCTCGTGCTGATGGCCATAGTGCTTATCATGTAGTGGCGGCGATGGTTCATCCGCTCGTCGTAGGGGCGTCCCTGAGGCCGAGGCAGCAACCGCCGCCGCTTCAGCCGCGGGCGAGGTAAATGAGGACCAGGTGCCTGGTTGGCCTCCCTGAACGAGCTGCATTGGAGAGCACGGCGTCAGCGGGTGATGGTGCAACTGAGGCACAACGCAGTCCCCGCTGGAGTCGCTACGGGGACTCATCGCCGCCGGTTGCAAATCTTAATCAGAGGTAACGCCAGGGACCGAGAGAAACGACCGATTGATCATCATAAGGTTATACCACGATTTGCTAGTGCCGGCGGCCTACGAGAACGCTATATGGATTAATGCATCAGTTTATAAAACGTGAAAGCATGAGCTAACACGACGCAGTAAACTAAAGAAGAGATTGGACTGAATTGTAATAGTTAGTATTCGGAGTACTTTGTTCGTCTGAGCGGTTTTTTGGAATACACACATATCTTATCCACTCTCTGTTCTAAGTGTATATATATATATATATATATATATATATATATATATATATATATATATATATATATATATATATATAACAAAATAAAACAAATATACGTGCCTATTGCCATGGAGACGCTAGGACCAATCAGCAAGGGAACCGAAGCATTTCTTAAAGATTTGAGTAAGCGAATTCAGAAGGTCACAAGCGACCGAAGAGAGGGTCAATTCTTGAGGCAAGCGTTGTCTTTGGCCGTTTGCAGAGAAAACGCGGCATCTATTTTAGGCGCCATGGAGTGAAATAATTATTTAAAGAATTTGCAATAATACGTTCAGACCTCACAATTGTAACATTATTTAACATGTAATAAAGAGCACAAATAATAATAATAATAAATAAAAAAACAAATATATGTAAACATATAATAAATATGTATACAAGGTCTTTTAAAACCGCATATTCTTATTTTAAGTTTTGATAAAACTCGGCAAGAAAATAATTTTTCCTAATGGAAGGAGGGGGCGGAAACGTCTTGTTTAGGAGTAAGAATAAAATTTATTAAATAGTTATTTTGCCTTTTTTCTCCCACATAGTTGTGCAAAATTTACGTTTGCGGGAGAACCAGTTAACACCTGAAAGATCCCGTACCGGCGTGTCATGTAGAAATTCCTGCATGACATCTGAATGACACCAGAGAGAAGCTTTTACGTCCAAACCGTAAAATGTTGAAACCGTAAAAAAACGGAGAATTTACACCCAAAAGACTATTCTCAGGCTATATCAAATTTAATGCCCATCATGATCGTACCAAAATGGCTGTCGAAGCTTAGTTACTCGGCAACTACGTAACGCAGCGCTATCGCGTTGGTACACGGAAAATGGATGGGCATTGAATTTGCTATAGAGGATGGTCATATGGCCGTCAATTTTTGGTTGTAATGACAAATTTTACGGTTCTGCAAGTAAAAGCTTCAACGTAAGACATGACAACATATCAACTTTTATGACTTTTCTTAATCTAAATATTCGCCTTTTACTAGCTTGCGTCTCGTGGAATTATTTAGATCATGCAGAATTTACCGCCGAATATGCCGGTATGATCGGTTCCTTCTTGCGTTAATTGGTTATCCCGCAAACGGATACAACAACTATGAAGGGGACAAAAAGGTAGAATAACTGCTTTTATAATTTTTTCCTTACTCCACAAACAAGGCGTTTCCGCCCCCTCCTTTCATTGGGAAAACATCGTACCGACTTCTACCAAACCTTAAAATAAGTACATATGGTTATGGAAGACCTTGCACATATATATATATATATAATGAAAGTGGTTATACGCAGTTAGATGGCGTACCACTGCATAGGTCTTAGAGCACTTCTGTGCCATCTTAAGCCAGTGTCAACCATAGTGCCTTATGGTACCACCATAAGTTTCTATAACGTGAGGTCGCTCTTGATGTTTTCGATGTTGCTTATTCTGCAACATTTACTTATTGCTATTGTTGCTGTTATTATAATGGGTATGGTTTGTTACTATTCATTTTATTTTTATTGTTGCAGCAGCTCTTGCTGCAGCAGTTGTTGCTAAATGGTTGCTGGGTTTTTGTTGGTGTTGTTGATATGGTTTGGCGACGATGTACTTGTGAGCGTCGTTGTTGCTATTACTGTCCGCTATTGGTAGTAGTGTTGTGTATACAAATATCATTCTTGTTCTTCCTTTACGACACAAAAAAGGCGAGACGATGAAAAATACGCTGCGCCCATCCCAGTAGCCTCAAGCCACGACTGTAAATAAATAAAGTTGCTGAAATCGTATGAGACGTAACGGATAAAACGCCACTCGCCTAAAAGTGCTCGATATAGCGAGCGGCTTCTATATTCGATGCACCGCCAACGACAATGCCCTTTATCTGAGTCTAGTCGGAAGTAGGCTTGGCCAAGGAAGATAATAAATCAAACGCAGGACGAGTAGAAGACGGAGATACGCTACATAGATAGACAGATAGACAAATAGATACAAATTAGATGCATAAGAAGAGTCGAGAAGAGAAAGGGGCATGTGAGCAGAGAAAGTGGTGAGGGACTGAGCAAAATAAATTGTCTATTCAAACTCCAGACAAGCTTCCCCCTTTTCTCCCAGCGTCCCTTTGTGTGCTCGCACACATATATATATATATATATATATATTATATATATATATATATATATATATATATATATATATAGAGTGAGAGAGCTAGAAAACGCGGGTTGCGATCTTGCTTCCGGCGTGGAGGCTCTAAGTCAACACAGATGCCGTTCATTACTACAAGAGCACTAGAGTGCGGCAGAGCTGGGTGGCAGCAAAACAAGCACGGGCGCTCCTTCGATGATGCTATGTCGGCCAGCGCGAGGTCGGTCGGGATCTCGACGTGATCGAGCGTGCCGCCAATCCGACGGAAGCTTTTCAATAAGAGACTAGAGCGACGCATACAGCATCGCTTTTTGGTTGAGCTCGCTAAGAAAAGCGAACTCTACAAATCCTTGGAGGGGGCGGCGTGGTGCTGGTAGTGGTGGTGGTTGGGTGGCGCATACAGACGAGAGCTGCTTTTTCATTTCATCGTGTCAGAGGCAATAGCCTAGACAATAATAAGAGCAGCCACAACAACAACAACAACAAAAAAGGCAGCAGCAGCAGCAGCAGCAGCAGCA
>QVRM01000247.1:0-65496 GCA_003439945.1 Dermanyssus gallinae | reverse complement strand
ATATATGTTAGTTGTACAGTTGTTTGCCAGGCGTATTTATTACTTTAAAATTAAACGGCATAGTATTGAACATAACATTATTTGAACACGGTTTGAAAAAAACGACTGCATATATATATATATATATATATATATATATATATAATAACTGGTCGCCAATTGCGCGGCATACATTGTCAATCATAACAGTGCCGAGTTACAAGCGAAGGGTATTTTTCAGAGGCTTTCATGTTTTATGCACCTGCAGACACGGTAGGTCATTCAGACTGTCTGTGTTGCTTGGTCGGACACGAATATCAAATTGATACCGTAACTAATGGTTAAAAGAGAGGACTTTTCGCTTCAAAACGCGCGTTGCAGTCACCAATGTTGTGAACAATCTTATTTCGTGGTGGCTTTGTGGACAGAATCGAACCATTATTGCCCAACAAGTGGCATTTTGAAGTGGGCGCATGAAAGCGCCAGGTGGCGAGATATTTTTGTCAATAAGTTTGAGGACGAGATACGTGCCACTTTTGACGAGACCAAAAGCGTTGGAAAACATGAATTCAAAAGCCGCTATTGAAAAATACAGGATATCATTGCGGAAAGCAGTTCACGAGGCTATATGAGGTAAGCAAGTGATACTTTAGCTTTGAATGCCTAGATGAGCCAAAATCAGGTCCGTTAAGTAAAAAATGTATTTGAACTAAATAGGCAAAGCCTAGAAAAGATAAGGTGCCGTTGCAGTGATGTTCAGCCTATCGGTTCTTTCAACGCACTTTTGAAAATATATGGCCCGAACAGGCACCCGGGTTAGTTGCATAAGTGCTGGTTCTGTCGGGAGTAGGACTACTTAGGGAGAAAAAATATATTTCAAAAGATTGCTTAAATACTTTCCTGTACCGATCTAACAAGTTTTTTTTTATAGTAATTTATGTATAAGTGAACACCAAAAATGGTGTTCTTCATAGTTGTGCAGCCTCGCATCTCGCAGTACAGATTAAAGCCACTATTTATTCTTTTTCAATCATACATTATGTTCCCAGCATAGAATGTGTTGAAACGCCTGGTTTCCCCGCCCCGACAGGCGCTATCGGAGCGTCGGCTACGACCCATGCTTGCCTCTCCCACCAAGAGCACAGCCCAACCTAACCGCTATCCTCTACTCTGTGTAGGGTGAACTCTAAGCCAATCGTGTGAGAGAGAGAGATATATTGGTATTGTACACAAAAACAGTAATACAAATAAACTAATAAATAAATGAGAAACTATTTTAATTATAGTCGCAGGATGTTAAGTTCGCGTCTGGTGTGTAGATCTGTTGAACGGAAATCGATGCTTACTTCCAACGATTGGTTATCGAGGATTTTTCTTAGACGATACGGCTTGTAAGCTTTTGTCGACCGACATTTTATTATGAGACGTTGCAGGCGAGGCATCTTATCTAGCATTGCTACGTTCTTATGCGATGATTGAGTAAGTTGCGTATGGTTTGGTCTCGACTGTGTGCCCGTTGATGTTATTGTTGTTTACTGTTGTGTTGTTGTTTTTATTGTTGTTTACTGCTGTTCTCTTTCTTGTTCTCTTTAATCTACTGATCTCTCTTGTGCTATTGCTGTTGTTGCCGCTTTGTTCCTGTAACTACCATTAGCAAGCACCACTACTGGCTAACGTCGGTGCATGCAGTGGCGTCATTTCGGGTCGCTGACAAGGCAAGATATGTCGAAGCGCAGAGACTCGTCTGACGTGCTCATGTTCACGAGGTCCTTCCTGCAAGCGAACTTCGTTTGTCTTTACCGAAAGAGATGATGAAGACCGTGAGGGCAGACGATGCAAGCTGATAAGGATGAGATCACCTTTCGTGGGATCATCATTGCCGGCCGGACGTTACCGACTAGGAGCCGCACGCAACACACGAAGACGCCCGGTTGCCGTCGGGCCTCTTTACAGCGGACTAGCGCGGACAGCGGCAGCTGCAGCAGCAGCAGCGACGTTAACAACAACAATTACTACAGCAGCAGCAGCAGCGACAGTAACAACACTTACTACAGCAGCAGCGACAACAACAACAACAACAGTAAACAACAATAGCAGCAAACAACAACAACAACAACAACAAAAACGGCAACAAGAGAGCGAGCAAAAGCCAAGTGTCCCTTCTGGTCAGAAAACTCTTCGTAAACGAGAGAAGCAGACACCGATAGACACAGGAAGAAATAGAGCAATAAAAGGACGACAACAGAACACAAGGACAGATTCGAATCTGAATCCGGCGCCTGGACGGTTGTGTGCTGGCGGCCAAGGACTTCGCTCTTGTGGCGGCTTCACCAACGCGGCCACAATCTAAGATTTTCACCCTTTTTTCCCTCTTTATTTCTCTCTCTCCCCCCCCCCTTTCTTCTTCATAATGACTTATCTCGCTTTCTCTCTCACTCCTTCCTTCAATGACGTTTGACGACCCAGTCGGCCTAGAAACATTAAAAGCATGTGTTTAAACGAAGTTGTTTTTAATTCTAGATCATCTTCCGTGGTTCTCTGCGGGCCACGGATCAGGGTCTAGAAATCACCGTGCCACCATATGTTCATGATGAGGTCTGTCGGTATTTTATGTATATTTTATATAATCTAAAGAATGCCGCTGTAACACGAAAATTGGCCGTGAATCTAGCCGAGCCGCATCTTCAACTCATCTATGATGACAGCTTATGACTATTCATTTAATAAAGCATGAATGGATGGGGTTTATTGTTCCTTTAATTTGTAGTTGGTGTCTCAAAGTGGTGTGGCTTGAAGAATCTCTGCTCGCAATGGCTGTCGACGATTTAAGCGACGGAATGCGGTGGCCTAGTGTCGCACCTCTTTGGTATGTACCTACGTTGTCGCCTGGCGTTACACAATGGTCTGTGGCGTGCATGAATAAATGAATAAAACACATAGCTTTATTCATGAGTACTTGCAACAACATAGAGCCTATATACTGAGGAGGTTGTCCGTTGGCTAGATCAAAGATTATGTGCTCGTTGCATCGAAAGGAATAGACGAAAAAATCAATTAAAATAGTAATAATTATAATATTAAGAGAGAACACGTCTTACATAGGTAGAAACCAAAGATCGATACATTACATGGTTTTCTGTTGTTGTTGTTGTTGTTAGTTTCCTTTTCTTGTTATTTGGTGACTTTTTGCCGTTGCTGCAGTTATCATGATTGTAATGTGGTTTCATTGTTGTTCACATTGATGTTGTTAGTACAAATCGTTCTAATTTTATTACTTGTAGTATTATAACACATATCGTTCTTTCTGGCATACCCACATCCGCTAATGTACATGATTTTCGTTTTTATATATAAAACGGCGAGACATAAGAGTGTTGTCATTAAATCCCCCAATAGTAAAATACTTTGACGCCATAGTAGGCTGATATATGGCAGATGTTCTCGCGCTGGTGCAGAACCTCATAAAGAGGATTAGTTATTACTTGGAGTGTCCTTGCTATATAACAGAGTAATGAGAGCCATTTAGTCGAACCAACATAGTTATGGATAGTGACCGAAAGGCTGCCCTTCGTAGGAGCACACAGGGGTGTTTACTTCTTACAGTCGTTCGTTTTAACAAGCCATATAAACGTAAGCACAACAAGATGTGCGATTGCGAGGCAAGTAATCCTTGCTGCTTTCTCTGAGGACTTTCCTACGACACCGACTACGGCACTTCCCGACGACACCGGCTACCGATGCAACATTGTCGTTTTAGAAGAGAATTTGCAAAAATTGATATTCTAAGATTAGCTTTTGCGTTCAGTACTTTAAATTCATAATGCCATGGCCATTTGTAGTCCAAACAAACAAAGGCGGGCGTGTCGAGATGAAGTGCATGCACAAATGACCTACTCTATCAGATCAATAATCACTTTAGGTCATTTATGCACGCACTCAATATCAACGTGCCCACCGGAAAGCTTTAATTACTTCTAAACTACGGATCGTATTACTATAAATTTGGTTGTAAAAAAAGTTTAAAGTGTATTAGAAGACAGCTTTGACTGATATTCTACATTGATTGAGAGAACAGATCCAAGTTGGCGATTGTGGTTTAAGAAACAAGATGTTCGTCAGCGTCTGTTCGCCTGTCGACCGTACGTGCATCTCTGCGCGCATGCGGCCTTTCAAGAGAAATCAGAATATACAAACTTATAAAATAAAAATAGAAATAGAAATATAAATAAAATAAATAAAATATAAATAAAGATATAAATAAATATAAAATCAATATAAATATAAATATAAAAAAATAATAAAATTAAAGATAAATAAAATAAAATATAAATATAAATAAAATAAATATAATATAATATAAATATAAATAATATAAATATCAAATATAAATATAAATATAAATATAATATAAATATATATAAATATAAATATAAATATAAATATAATATAAATATAAAATAAATATAAATTTAAAGAATTGGATACCGTACGTCCAGGGTGAGAAAAAAATCCTTTCGGGGCTCAGCCAAGATTTAACGTCCATGGGACTACTTTGCGCATTGCTTCACAGACGGACCTCCATAAATACAAATGTGCAACGATGAGGCTCGAACCCGCGCACCCATGTGTTTCCTCTGGTCGCGAGGCGCATACGCATGCCACCACGCCACCGGGCTCGACGTCTGGGGAGAGAGCGAAAACGGAGTTGTCACGCACGATGTATCAGATGAGCTAAAACAAAGTCGCGCTCTTCTACCTATAACTCGCCAACAACAAGACGATAATCCAACGAGATGACGACCGTTAGAAACGAAGCGTTCAGTTTACCTTGGCTAAACCGTAATTTGATTTTACAGCGGTTAAGACGCTGTAATGCGCCTACTGACGCATGATTGGTCGAATTTCGGTCGGATTTGTCATCTCTCTGAGTTTCCCGTCTCCCGTCCGGTGTCTTCTGGTCCTCAAAGGAGCCAAACGCACGCACTCCAAAAGAACGCCTGCCTAATGCCTGCCGATTTAGGTCAAGGTAGTTACAAACATTAAAACCAATCCAATAAATAGATAAATAAATAATTACTTTTCTCTCTCGGTGCGTTTGCTGGCGTCACTGCGACAACACTTCATTCGTTTGGTTTAGTTGCGTAAGCATGGGCTGCCGTTGAGCACGCACAGTGCTAAACGGGAAATAGAAAAAAGGAAATGGCGCAATAAAAATACCGAAGCCAACGAAACATTTTGCTTCGGTTTTCGTGTGCCTCTCTGTGGAACCTTCACAAGTACGTTACGTCAAGTCGTGATTGCATGATTGTGGATCTTTGCAGGCATCGCTAGGCACGTTAGCGAACCAATTCCTGCGGTTGTGCGACTTGTGCGTCTCGTAGTAACGGAATCCCCAGCACGTATGTACGTGTTTATTGAGGTCTATAAACAGCGTGCGTGACATTTGTATGGCATGATGAGTGCTAAATGATTGCAGAACTTGAGCTTGCTGAGTGCCGAAAAAGCAATTACCACAACAGCAACAACCAATGGCCAGAGGGAACTATTAGTAGTACGCAGCCACCAAGAACCGACCTGCCGCTGATGGCTACCGCCGTACTAATTAATTGCTGGGCGGAGAGTTGCGTGAGTGCCGCTTCTGCTGTTGCAATCGTTGTTGTTTTTGTTGCTGTTCTTGCGGTGGCTGTTGTTGTGTTGTTGCTGTTATTGCAATGGCTGTTGTTGTTGTTGTTCCTGTTGTTATTGTTGTTGTTGTTGCTGCAGTTGTTAGTTTTGCTACTGATGCTGTCGATGCTGATGTCTCTACGACGAGCGACTGTTTCTGCGGCTGTGGTTACGAGAGGGAGTCGAAAGCCGCGACGTTCAGGCAGGGTGCTCAGGCTGTTCAGATGAGACGACACTTCGTGTTGTCTTAGTTGTCGATCAGAGAACAGCAGCAGTAGCACCAGATCTAGCTGTCGCACCAGTACTAGCAGTGATGGTGGTGGTGGTGGTGGTGGCGGCGGTGTTGGCGGCAGCGGCGACAGATCGCGCAACTCAAGTCCCAAGTGTTCAGGTCGATGCGACGCAACCCGTCCCTTCTCTTAGATAACTCAACGCGCACGCACTCACTCGCTAGCACCACAGAGAGAAAAGAGAGCGCGGACAGCAGTAAAATAATTAAACGAGCCCTCTTCTGCTATGACGACGAATCTGCTACCTCATGAACGACAATGTTGGCAACAACGGACAACCACGAGAACAACAAACAATAATTACACCTAGTACCAACAAAAACTACCTCCACCAACAACAACACAAACAACACCACTAACCCACTCCACCACCACCAACAACAACAAGAACTACACTAAAACACTGTAGCAGCAGCCAGCATCAACAACAACAATAACCCACTCACCACCCACCAACAACAACAAGAACTCCACTAACAACTGTAGCAGCAGCAACAACAACAACCAATAACTACTCCACCACCACCAACAACAACAACAAGAATACACTTAAAACTGTAGCCAGCCGCCAGCATCAACAACAACAATAACCAACTCCCACACCACCCCAACACAACAAGAACTATACTACCAAACTGTAGCAGCAGCAACAACAACAACAACAACAATAACTACTCCACCACCACCACCAACAACAACAAGAACTACACTAAAAACTGTAGC
The DNA here is from genome assembly GCA_003439945.1 of Dermanyssus gallinae. Lineage (NCBI taxonomy): Eukaryota > Metazoa > Arthropoda > Arachnida > Mesostigmata > Dermanyssidae > Dermanyssus > Dermanyssus gallinae. The sequence goes on along the minus strand of QVRM01000247.1, from coordinate 58,840 downwards.
AGCAGCATCAACAACAACAATAACCACTCCACCACCACCAACAACAACAAGAACTATACTAAAAACTGTAGCAGCAGCAACAACAACAACAACAACAATAACTACTCCACCACCACCACCAACAACAACAAGAAACACTAAACAACTGTAGCAGCAGCAGCATCAACAACAACATAACCACTCACACCACACAACAACAACAAGAACTATACTAAAAACTGTAGCAGCAGCAACAACAACAACAACAACTACTCCACCACCACCAACAACAACAAGAACTACACTAAAAACTGTAGCAGCAGCAGCATCAACAACAACAATAACCACTCCACCACCACCAACAACAAAAGAACTATACTAAAAACTGTAGCAGCAGCAACAACAACAACAACAACAACAATAACTACTCCACCACCACCAACAACAACAACAAGAACTACACTAACAACTGTAGCAGCAGCAACAACAACAACAACAATAACCACTCCACCACCACCAACAACAACAACAAGAACTACACTAACAACTGTAGCAGCAGCAACAACAACAACAACAACAATAACTACTCCACCACCACCACCAACAACAACAAGAACTACACTAACAACTGTAGCAGCAGCAACAACAACAACAACAACAACTAACCAACAGCGGCAGTAGCAGCAAAAAACGGCCACAACAAAAACGGAAGACGAAAAAAGACTGGGCGTTGTCCCATAAAATATTATTGCTTCCGAGAACATGCACGACAATAGAAAGGGTGAGTGCAAATGTCTTACGGCAGCATCTGGACACAAGCAGAAACGCACTCGCTTCAACATGTCAACACTCGCTTGAATCTGCTTAGCCGAACAAACCTGCGTGGCAACAGGCCTAAACAGGCGTGAGGATTAAACACTGCCGTTGCTTATCTACTTATTAAGTTGTAGTTATTCATGATTAAGGTTGCCCGGTGCATTAATGAATTAATCAGATGTTTAATTGTTGTTGATAGTTAACCGCATGCGCGTGCGAGACCTATGTGTTAACGGCTTCCCGGCAGGAAGAGCCCTATTTTGCGAGGTCTCGAACAAAAATCAATGGATTAGCAATGCAAAGGTTAGGTTTTTGTCCAATAGATTGCAAGCGACATTACTAAACAAAAAGGTTACTGGGAGCAAAGCGAACAAGAACATCCGGTAGCATCGCAATAACGTTACCCATCAAATCAAGTACCTCACCAAAAAAGCAAAAACAGGTAAGCTTTGCTGTTACTCTGGAGATTAGAAATGTATTAGAAATATTATTGTTATTATGATTTTTTCGCGTTTTTACTCGGTGTTATGCACCGTTTATTTTGGCTTCATACCACATAGTAGGCCGGAAGCTTTAACTTCTACTATATATATATATATATATATATATATATATATATATATATATATATATATATATATATATATATATATATATATATATATATATATATATATATATATTTATATATGTATGAGTGTGTTATGCCCCTAACCAATTGGATTGCGGTGAGCTTGAACGCCGTGCTGTGTGGTACTGAGCGAAGCTATTGCATGATTGCAGACAAACCTTCATGGCCTTCACGCGCCTTTCTCGGAAGAAGCTCTAGAGGTACGGTTGTTGAGGGATTGTTCGGAGTATGTATCTAATTGTTTGTCTTGTTGCAAAAATTGTCCTCCTGGGCTGTTGTTAGCGTAGGTCAGACAATAGCTTCAGGACAGAGACATCACAGCGCGCCAGGTAGGTAGGCTGGTAGGCAAAAGACTCAGTAGAGTGGGTGACGTCTGCATAGGCCGGTCGCATAGATAAAAAGCAAAAAGCCGAACGAATTTCTTGCCGATGAGAAGAAGGTTCTTTCTCGGAGGGTACACTGAGACAGAGTCGCTAGCAATTCTCGCCCTACGAGAGTCTACGGCGGCAAATGAGTTTTATTTTTCAACGTCGAACTGACGCCTCTTCCCCCAACGTTGAATGACACAATCATCCAACCCGTTAGGTATTTTTTGCACATTTGGTGTTTCTTTGGCAGTCGGTCTGAGCCGGTTTTGTTGCTCTCTCTGTTTCTGTATATATATATATATATATATATATATATATATATATGCTGACACATGCCTACTTTGAAGCTATCTTTCTTAACATTTGCACATATATCTAAGTGCAGATTTAAGGTCCGTTTTAAGTATGTACCGTTTTAGCATTAAAAATGGCAATTGCTGTTGACAACTTTATTTTAACAGGTCCCAAAACACGTGCAGCATTGCGTTAACCCGAGACAAAGAATCCACAAGCTGAACACCTTGCTTATCTCGTAGCACAGGCGGAGGGAGCATTTTTGTGAGAATTTGAAGTCAGAAGATAGGTCATGCGATATATGATAAACGTCTTATATAGGAAGGTCTTATATAGAAGTCAAGGACTATGACGAAAATAACTATGGTCCAGGCATTGAGATTTTGTTTATTAGGGTTAACGTTTTAGCCATAGTAAATGTGTTAGAAAAAGTTCCTTTGTTCTCTACCCTCTGGCCTTGATGTTAAGGACGTAAAACTGCAAGTGTTCCTATCAAATCAAAGAAGTGTCTACGCGATGAATTCTTAGTGTTCTGAAGACTATGCCTCTTTACGAATAATTGAGCGTTGCAGAATAAATAGAAATAATCTTATCAGCCTATAGAGGTGTTTTTCATTATATATGAAGCGAGTGCTTTACTTGCCTATCCGAGCAAGGAGTTGCTTTATGTATCTTATGTCAGGCTGTCCGCCGGCTACTGAAGCAATCCGACTAAGGCTGTGATCAAACGCAGCCTCTCACAAGGAGTACGAGTTGTGCATCTGCCGGTTCTGCCTGCAGAGGTGTATCAAGTACCATGCAGTGAAATGCATAGCGCTGGACCAATAATCTTTGCGCTACTTCTCCCCCCGGGAGCGTGATGAAGATAAAGCATTATGAAGAGACATTTTTGAACTGCATAATATACTCAATTTGAGTATAATATGTACATATATATAATATGCAGGCATTTATTGCATAGCAGCTATTTCATAAAACTTTATGAAGCTGTCATATAACCACATATACAACATAAACAAACACCACCGTGCTGATCCCGAATTTTGGGCTTTCTGCAACCCATATTTCCATTCCGTCGGCATTACGAACCCCGCATGGTGGGGCGAGGAGAGTGACCCGCGGACAATTCGGGTTTCGTTTTCCCAAAAATGTTAAAGTAGAACTTGGCCCTTGTGCAGACGTGTGCCATTATGATTCGCAATTGCGCAATTTCTGCACCAATCGGGCCTTTTACAGCGTTATCAGACAGTCAAATAGCGAAATGTAACCCAATATGGGCCGCCGCTTACGATGCTACCGCCGTCAACGAGCGCTCTGGCAATAGATGTCGACGTCGTTGTAATGCTTGTAGCCTTTTACGATGAACCTGTCGACGGCAGAGAATCGTGCCGATGGTCCCGGCAGCATGACTGACGTAAGAGTTACTCGAATGTTTGATCCCGGCGTGACACATCATACATACCCCCGTGATAGTGATACTAGGGGCCTGGATAGTAACGCACCATGTATTTCTAAGGAGACATCTGTGCTCCCCGTTTCTATTTGTCCAATTATGGCTAATTAAAATCGACTTCGGCATTCACCTGATATAAATTTTGAATTTGAATTATTTCGATATGAGTTGAAGATACTCCGGTTCAGCTGGCCAGGGCCTCCTGATGAGGCCCTGGAGGAGTTCCGAGTTTGCTGGGGAGAGCCCGACTAGCGAAGTACTCAGGGAGCGCTGGACCACTTGGTGATAAAAAAGAGGTAGGACGCGCTTCTAACACAAAACCTAGACTTGAAAGGAAAAGCTCGCTTGAACGGCTTGTTTTGATTCAATGAGCGGAAAGTGGCCACAAGCCCTCTCTTTGCCGCAACTGGGGACGATGCTGGATAATAACACACTTCGTTTCGGATCTGCGGCGTGGGAAGGCTGTATGCGCAGATCACATTTGTAACCTATGCCGGTCCCACAGTTACCGTTACGGCGGAACACGCGCTGTCCTGCCGGCTCAGTGCCGGTCGTCATCCAAGACATTTCGCCATCAACAATGTCGTACACCGTGCTCTACAGAGCGCCCAGATTCCTTCAATGAAAGAGCCCCTCGGCATGTGCACCAACAGCCTCCTACGCCCAGATGGAAAAACCCTAACACCATGAGAATGGGGCCGTCTGCTGGTATGGGACGCGACGGTTTCATGTACATTTGCCAGCAGTTACATTGCGCGCACAAGTCGGGAAGCTTGGCGCGAGCGCACGTCTTGCTGAAAGTCGCAAATTGTCGAAGTACAGGGAGCTGTCGCCGCAATGCATAATTCAGCCGATCGCCATTGAAACGTTAGGGCCTATGGGTCAGGCGACCGTCAAGTTCCTCAAGGAGCTCGGAAAGAGGGTAATTGCTGACGAAGGACGCACGACCCGGAGAATACCTGGTGTAGCGTATCTCCATGGATGTTCAACGTGGCAATGCAGTGGCGTCGCCTCCATCGCCGGGGGAAGGAGTGTCACAAATGCCGTAACAGTAACAAATAATATTTGACTACTTACAAATGAAACATTAAATTGACTAGCCGTACTCTCGTTCTGAGTGTGATCCCTTAAAAAAATGAAAACCATGAAAAGCAGTTCAAGAGTGGTCGGGCCAAGTCTTAAATCCACGAGCCTTCGAATGAAAGGCAGTGACTTTGGATATATCCATATCAGACATAACAGAAATAAAAGAAAAACACTTAAACGAATTAGTTACTTCGATGGTCTGTCTAATAGTCGTAGCGGAATGGTCATAAAAGCAGCAGCAGCACCACCACCATCACCACAAAAGAGACAGAGAGATCCGCTGAGATTACTTGGTTCGTCAGGATAGGAAGGGTGACGTCGTGCTAGCCGGGTTGAGCGGGCAACCAAGCAAGAAAAACCGGTAGTGGGAAGGACACAGGATGAGAGGACACACCACACCATCCCTTACGTAACGTTACGATACGCTACCAAGTTCAAGAGGTCCGTAGATTTGCTGCATGTAACAACATGTTGCTACTACACGCTCCTGTCATTCGGGTTAGTGCTACTATTCTACTATATACTGTCTTCGACGTTTTCGACACTACCACGACTTCTGCTGTGACTGGTACCGTTGTTTTATTAGGCGATTTATTATGGTTGGTGCACAGGTTAGCGTGCCGTTCGTATCAATAAACCGCATGTGAAAAAGGACCCAATGGTGGAGGTCGCTGAGAGAGAGAGAGAGAGGGGGGGGGGGAGGTCAAGCAAGAAGAAGGGTGGATGCCAGAGGAAGATGAAGACTGCTGACGCAAAAAGAGTGGCATGTAGTGAGCAAAGCAGGAGAAAAAAATTTCATGAAACGAAATTGACAGAAACAACCATAGAAAGCACACATTTATCTGGTATCTAAATAAAAGGAAGAGAGAGAGAGATAGGGAAGAAGGGATTGAAAGAGAAAGGAAAAGAGAAACCCCCGATATTGCAAGATATCGGGTCGCGGGATGTGTCGGTGAAGCGACCAGTAGCCAAGTATTGAACATACATGTATCTGTGTTAGAACATCCTTTTTCTTCTGTTTTTCTTTCGACAAGCGGCGAGCCAATAATAATAAATGATGAGACGCTCGCCCAACCGAAACGTGACAGCTACGAACCGCGTTGGCGCCTGTTGTGCTGTTGACGGGCGCGACACGGAGGACACTCACCGCTACCACGCTGACTGTTGTTGGCTCCGCCACGAGAGACTCGAAAGATGTTTGACGCTGGAGACTGGCTGGCGGATCTTTTGTCTTCTGCCTTTGCTTCGGACTTGCTTGCTGCTCGGACCCTGCTGACGACTCTGCTGTCAATGGGTCACTCGTGCATGTAACATAAAAACTGAGCCGTACATGACAATCGCCCGCCATCAAGTGTGTGTGTGTGTATATGTGTGTGTATATGTGCATGCGCGCCCGTCCGTCTGATTGCTGGTCACATGTCGTCCCAGGAACAGCAGAACTTGGATGGGCAACCTTTCTTCTTCTTTTTCTTCTTCTTCTTCTTCTTCTTCTTCTTCTTCTTCTTCTTCTTCTTCTTATTATTATTATTATTATTATTATTATTATTATTATTATTATTATTATTAGTATTATTATTATTATTATTATTATTATTATTATTATTATTAGTATTATTATTATTATTATTATTATTATCACGCTCTGTGAGCTTCCTGTCAATTCGTGGCGCCTATGATAGAAGCCACGTTCCCTCTACAAACGGCCAAATACATCATCTGTCTCAGAAACGCGGTCTCGCGTCGATCGAGGATTTTCGCTGTACTGCCTGTTCTCCATCAGGACAGGCAGTATAGCGAAAATCGAAATGGAGCCGGGTGTCTTCCATGCAATGGGTACCAAGTTATATGATTACTATTATTGCTGCTATTATTTTGCGGTGTGAACGTCTGTATGACATTCAGTGTTCACCAGCTCATCCTATGGGGTCCACAATGAATGCCGCATTTTCCTACAGACAGCCAGGAAAAGCGTCAATCTGCCTCAGAAACGGCTGTCGCGCGTTGATCTCGTGTGCGTTCTCTTAAATGCGTTTGGCTGAATCTTCGAGGCAAAAATTTGTTCCTACACTGATTGGATCCCAGGGCCTGGAGCTGATGGGTCCCAGGGTCGTTCTGCAGGCAGTCCAAGACATAATTTGTCTTAGAAAATCTACCTCACAGCCCGATCACTCGTGATTTCCTTTATGCGTCTTATTTTAAATCCTTGAGGAACTTATCCTGTCCCTACGCTGATAGGGCACAATGCCATATTAGTGTTACTAGCATAGGTCGTAGTAGTAATAGCGGTACCAGTTAAAGTAATCATTGCCATACTGGCCATAACAATCGTTGTTATTGTCGCCAGTGCGGTCAGTGCACCAGTGCTGTGGTTGTAAATGTACTGGCATTAATATCTTTGATATGGTATATATATATATATATATATATATATATAGCTGCTCATAACTTTCATTGTATTTACCACTGTATCAAAAAATGTATATATATATATATATATATATATGAATATATATAGGTTGTGTCCACAATGGCTCGATAGCCAACAGGGATTGACGACAGGAGGCACGGAAAATAGGCTGTTGGCCGATTTGAGCTTGACTGAAGTCAGTCATGTAATGTGATTGGTGGTTGGCGACCGGTACGTGTGGCCATGCGGCGCAAATGGAGGACCGCCGCGGCCCGGCCAAGTCACCGATCAACAAGCGAACCTGGTAAACTCTATGGTGTCGGTGGTCGGTTTCTCGCGTGTCAGGTACTCATGCTCTACCGTTACGATCGCACAGTAGGTGTTTCCCTACTAAAGCATATCGGGCAATCACGAATAACGACGCCGGGACCGACAACCGTTAAGAATGGTGAAAGCAAAGACGACGACGACGACTACGACATAGGCAACGGAGCCAACATTGACAACAGTACAGGATAGATACGAGCGCGCCCACAAGTAATACTAACAGAAGCAATAACTACAACGTAAATGAGGCGTACAAAAAGACAATCGCAGTACAAAACGGTATATAGAATATAGAAAAATGTGGCGGCGTGGTCCAGGAGCCCATTGCGCTAGACGGGGTTTGTCATATACCGGAGTGTGGCCAGTCTGATTCTTGTCGCTTTTTGCCATGACGTTGTGTGTTTCTTTGAGCGACGCTCATTGAGAACGAATGATAAACCATACTATGATGAGAGCCAGCGGCCGGGCTGCCACAAATGATGTTGCTGGGGAAACCCTAAAGATTCCGATAGGCTCGGCCCGTTAGACGCAATCTTTCTGGGGGTTTTTAAATAGGGTTAACGTTACTGTAAAGACAGCAGCGGACACTTTCATAAAAAAGACTTTAACAATAACAAATAAAATTCTGTAACTTCTATATAGGCTAAATTTTGTAACTTCTATATAATCACTACCAACTATTAAGGCTGAAAATGTCGCGTACAGTACCTTACAAATGTTTTATTTCGGAGTGGAAAGCTAAATTCAAACAGGCCATACGGGAGGCCGGTGGTTTAGACGTTTTCAGTGCCTTGCGCCTTTGGTCTGGCCCTGCATGTGACAGTCGCCACGTATACTCCATAGTGCATGCTTGTCACCGTCTGGTATGTTCAAACGTAGCCTTTCACAAAGAGTACGAGTTGTGCACCTGCCGCTTCTGTCTGCAGAGGTGTGCCAAGTACCATGCAGTGGAATGCACAGCGCTAGACCAAAAATCGTTGCACTACTTCCCTCGCCGAAAGCATAGCTAAGGGAGAGCATTATGAAGATCATTTTTAAACAGTATTTTATACTCAATTTGAGTTGTTTAAGCAAACGAAGCAACACGTTTAAACTTCCTGCATGTTGTTAATAATAATAATAACACGAACGAAGTGGCGTCACATTTTTATCCCAGTTTATAGTGGTTAGAATGAAGAAATAAATAAGACAATTCTATAGTGGCCACTCAACTCTACTCAGGTTTTCTTACTTCTTGCCCAGATGTGTCTCTGGGATAGGCACTAAAGGTCTTCCTCTAATAATATAGCGAATATGTCGAGATTAAGTAAGTTTACCAGAAAGTAGAGTTAGCTGAAACGTTCTACTGATGACTTGTTGTGCGTAGGTTTTCTACGGCAATTTTCACGACCTCTTCGATGCGGCAGACAGAACCCGAGTTTATTTTTGTTGTTGTTTCTGTTGGCCGGCAGAACAGTCGGATCACAGATCGATAACAGGAGCGGAGTGTAAGCCTGACTGAAAAATGTACTTATTACGTTGTTGCATTTGTTGCTAGTGCGTTTCTCTCAGAACTGTGATTAGTGTTGCTGGCGTAGTTTAGTTAGCTTATGTGCTACTAAAACAACTTAAACTTTTTTACTATTGATCTCTACTACTGGTCAGGGCACAGTCAAGTAGAGACGTCGACTTAAGCGAGTATCGTTCTTAAACAATTTTTCTGACTTGCTAGTTAGTTGACTATTAAGGCCCAAACGCCTTAGCGACTTACGCAAGATCTTAGTCGGATAGCGTACGTCTTGTTGTCGTTATTGTTGCAATTCCTATGCGTCGCGAAATCGTTGTACCAAAACAGAGGCATAAAATGCAATGGCGGTAAAACATTCGAGCAGAGGAGTCGTCGGCGGTGGCCACGGAGGAGGCATAACATATCTCTACAACATTGTTTTGAGACATCGTCTTGTGCCAACACAAATGTGTACCCACATAGAACTTGGCAGCAAACGAAATCAGTCAGCGCGTTCACTTACTTTCTTGCATTGACCACACAACTTGTCGTAGGCATGAGCAACGGGGATTAGGGCGGCGTACTGATACCACGTTAAAAAACAAGGCGTCGCTATGAAAAACTTCCTGAACTAAATTCGCGTCGATTCGAATGTGGCAATGCAATTCAAATTCGTTCTTGCTACTTGGTCTATGGAATTGACAGGTCAGGCATTGTCCTTGGTGCTACATTACTACTCCGCTCGAGAAAGCATGTTGTCTTTAAGTCCGGCATAAGGCCGCAATGGTCGGGTTGAATTTGGAGAAAAAAGCATTTGCATATAGTAGTCCCAACCTCAACAAGACAAGCAGGTTTGACCGTCATTGCCTTTATAGGGAGAATCGCACAGAGGCAGAGAGATTTCAGTAGTCCGAGCTCGAAAAACGCGCGCAGAATGACAGGCAGAAAAACAGCTCTAACAGGTTCCTATTGTGTCGGTCCGTTCGGTATAATATATATTGTATAGGTTTATCTCTGTCTGCATCGACCAGAGACTACACAAGAAACAAGTCAATGGCATCAATCCATTACGCTTCGCGTCCGAACTAAACCCGGTCGACTCGTGACATCGAAGTGGCACGTCATCTCTACTCTACACACCGTTTCGGCCGCGGCAAATGTTCATCTGTCTGGGTTTAATGTCATTTGTCTTGTCTCTGTTGCTGTTGGCTGAAGCTCCAAGTACTGTATACTGCTCTTGTATTCGATCGTTTATTGTCCGTTATAGGATACGTTGGCTGGCTAGCACGAGTAGAACTGTAGCTGTAACGTTGTCCGTCTTCGGAACGGGAAAGCCCGAAGCCGCAGTCTGGGGATCTCTGACAGCCATTAGAAGCAGTGGCTATTCCTTTCACTTGGATCGTATCGTGGCGCGGGTTTCGGGATTCAGCTGCCGACCGGAGCGATATATTTCAAATCCACAGATGGGCCTATATATATTATATATATATATATATATATATATATATATATATATATATATATATATATGTTTGTGCCTGCAGCCGCCATCGTTCGTCCTCAAATGACACGAAACTCGTGACACAGAAGAAAGGCGCTCTCCCAATGGCTGACTACGTTTTGAGACAGTTGGGTCTCGGTGAAAAGAGGAGTCAGTCGTAAAGTAAGTAGCTGGAGAGCGACGGCCGGGCGCGTCTCCGTATTCACTCCCTAGTCTGATCTTGATCGATGTGGACCTTTATGCCGATATGTGCATATGTGTATATAAAAATATATGTGTGTCTGACTGTGTGTCTGATACGCACGTTTACACACTATGGTTGTAGTACAGTGTGTGCATGTACATATATACAGCCTTGTATATATATATATATATATATATATGTGTGTGTGTAAGTGCGCCGTGACCGACGGAACTTCTAACAGCAAACGGCTTACTCCTCCTATCGGGTGAATGATCATTCGCGCTAGAGCTAGCACTCAGAAGTTGTCCGAGGTTTTCTGTGGCTCTGCAGGGGGGGGGGGGCGTCACGCCCCGTACTGTCTTACCTCTTATTAATCCGATAATGTTGATGACTGTTGATTTTACAATAGGTTTCAGAATTGCAGAGAAATAAAAAATATATTATTATTATTATTATTTAGAATCTGAACACTTTAGCAACCGTTTAGACAGGCGAAAAGCAGCCGATGCGCCTGAAAACTCGCTGCGTGGTACTTTGCACACGTCTGCGAGCAGAACCGACAACGGCATTGATTGCCAACCTAAGGACATTCTTGCGTTGAAAACACCGAGTAACGAATGCCGTGCACATTGTATCTTGTGTACACGTGCTGACCAAGTGCACGCCATTCCACACCTCAAAGCTTTCCGGCGGGGTACACATCTATGTAACTGTGCTACCTCTGCGGAGGCCTCGGTCACTTTTCCCAGCCATTCCAACAAAAATGCCGAAATGGTCCTGTAAAAGGTAACCTAACTAAGGCAACCTACTAGCAGGTACACAAAGTGGTGTCTTGTTCGTCCATGGCAAATAAGAAACACGCTTCATATACTGGTTGTGAAGCACTTTTTAAGATGCGCAAACTTTGTCATTGAAAGATGGCCCCACACCCTGTCAAAGCTGTAGTTCAACATTAGGACATTCTAAATGATGGTTCCCATACAGTGTAGTCCCAGGCTCTATGGAAGGGAGTTGAGAAAATCTAGCGGTTGGCCACAACAGAAGATGTTACAACTGCTTTAGCTAATCGATCCCCACGGTGAAGCTTAATGGCCTTCGTTTTCCGCGACTTTATTTGCAGGCCCTTACGAGAAAGTTAAGTTTCTACGTCTCCAACAATTCGACAAATGAGACACCGCGGTTCCGGTAGACCACTGCTATGTCATCCCCATACATGACAACAACGACGCTTCTAAACTTCTTCCGAACACGGTAGGCTAAGTCTGTGATGAATAAGAAAGAGGCCAGATAACTGAGCGGGTCCCTTTGGGGGTCCCAACGTGTTGACCAGAAAACCTTCTAATCTACTGACCAGGCACTGCAGAACAGTACGGGCGTGACTAGTTCTACGCTAGATTGTTGCTTTTTCCGATTCAGTTCCCATTTCATTCTCCTCCTCTTCTCGCTAAGATGTGCAGCGATAACGAGTAATCGATTGAACCGCCACTAAGCTGCGTGTATTCGTGTTTATTTTATTTGGTTTCGTTTTGACGAGATCTTCAAATGGTGGCGTATTGCTTAGCTTTTCTGCGTAGTGCTCCACATGGTTTCGACAACACAATCTAAACATATATGAATATTGCGACAAAGTACCTCTCTCTCTCTGTTACACTGTATACACGCAAACATTGTTTGTAAGCTTGTTCTTAGACCCCTAGATCCAGTGGATGTGGCGGCGTGATCTAGCGGACTAATGTGCTAGTCCTGGTTGTCATCCACCGGGGTATCGCCGGTTCGATCTCTGTTGTTGATCAAATTTTCTTTGAGCGATGCTCATCGAGAATAGATGATAAACCACACCGCTGAGAGTCAGCGGCCATGCTGCCACAAGGACTGTTGGGGAAACCCTAGATATATTATTATGTCCGGCTCTCGGTACATTGAAAATATGCCTCAGGTTAAGTTCCAAGCCAGTAGGGGACGGAAGATGGTCTAGACACAGTAGATAATTCAAAAGATGCTATAGCTTTTTCTAAGATCTTGAAGTGGGGTTGTTATAAAAACACGTTCTAGACTACGCGCAGAATGGTTTACCCTCGGTTTGCCTGCGGACTGAAGACGTCGGCGGGCTTCATAAGTTGCATTGCTCTCCTAGTTATCGGTGGGACGTCGGCAAACGTTTCGTTGTTCTAGTAGTTTAGCACTACTAGACTTTTTGGTTAGGGCCTCTTTGCGGTTATATCGAACGAAGACGTGCCGCAGTCATAATTACAAAGCGTACCTAGATATACCCCTCACGCGCAAAATGGTTTACTACAAACGTAAACCATCTTGCGCGTCGTCGCAGACGTGTTTTTGTTAAAAACTCCACTTAAAAATCTCCGGAAATGCTCTAGCATTATTATTAATCTTGAGTCTAGGTGCCTAAGAACAATCGTAGTGAAATAATCTAAATACATAGTTCAGCCAGCAAAGATATGCAGTTACAGACGGCTGACAACAACTGGACTGCACTGCATGCACACAGATACCTAAAAAACAATCTGAGTTGCTCTTGCATTGCATTACATGCCATGCATACATTCGTACGCGTACACGCACATATGCACCTCACATTAGAAGACGTAACCATCACAAGCGGGCGTAACATACACGAATGCGAACCCTTTCTTTTTTTTTTATCTAAGACGTCAAAATGAACGCGCAAGAGGCCAAACAAGTGCTAGTGAGAGAATACGAATAGAAATACAGAAGAGAGCAACCAGCAACAGCATGGGTTCCAGCAACAAGGGTATTGTAAAAGAATACGGATAGATATACGGAAGAGAAGAACAGGCAATTGTGTTTGAGCAGGCTATGAAATCGGCATGCACCTCGTTTACCAAACCGGCGTTCAAATCTGACAGATGGTGCAACAACGGTCTTACATACGTTATGGACGATAACAGCAGCAGCAGCAGAGCAGTTGCAGCAACGGGATTTGTAGTCTTTGCGGCACTGACTCCGTAGCAAGGTCTGTCTTACCTGATGCGGTTAGCAAGATGATGGACGCTTAACTGTCAGCGCTGTTCAGCGAACTCCTCTACGGTAATATAGTGGCGACCGTAGCGGCCCTTCGCGATGTCGTTACGGTATCTTAATTAAGATTAGTGTCGGTGTTGGCTGTAGTATCAATACGCGTTGGATTGTTGTTGATCTTGTCGCTGTTGTTATTTCTGTTGTTGTTGCTGCTGCTGCTGCTATTGTTGCTGTTGTTAGTATTGTTATTGTTGTTGCTGTTGTTGTTGTTGTTAGCTTGTCGGCTTGGTAGAGGCTACAGAAAGCGAAAACAGGAAACCGCAGCTGGTACGCACAATCTCTCTGCTGCCTGCTGCTACGGGTGGTAGTGGGTGTGGTGATGAAGAAGTTGAAGGCGAAGTGCAGAACGGCGGAGAGCGTCGACTAAGGCGGCCTCGGGAACGTATACTGTCTGTAACCTTCTGCTAATAACATCTGTAGGTATACCTTCAGTATACGTAAACGAGCTCCAGCCAGATTCGAAGAATTCGAGGTAGTGCCGTTTGAGCCAAGTTGATGCTGCTGCTGCCGCTGCTGCTGCTGCTGTTGCTGTTTCTGGTTCTCGTTGGCAGCTTGTTCTACTGCTTCGCGTTCCAATGCGATGAGATCCTTGAGAGCGACACACGTGAATTAGCGCGCAGAATTCGCCCTGAAACGTCTGACACTGGTCAGATCGACACGTACAGAGTCCCCCCATCTTCATACGGTTAGAGATCATCAACGTTGGACAGGAGTCGTCGTCGCGAACTTCGAGAACGCTGTGTGTTCTGCAAAATATACCCACAGCACTGATCTGTACATGCACTACAATTACGTATATATATTAATTGCATAACATCTACAATATTGCTTATAATAATATTATTGAGTGTCGGTGACCACTAAGCATCATCTGAGCGTTGCCTCTCTGTAGTTCCAATGACACCTTTTGTTGGTTCTTTTTATCAGCTTGAGTGCATCCTAGCCCCAAACACCAGATGACTCGAGACCGAACGCCACTACAACGTGGTCCTCAAGAAGATGCGCCTATAGGCGCCGTTTGTGCATTTCCCGCTGGTGACTGATGTGACCGACGTCCGCGCGGGCTAGTGTACATTAGCCAAAGGCGTACGTGTCACAGATAGTGACGTCCCATGCCAGCGGCCGATTATGTCCCAGCCCCAGCTGATAAGGCCATCCGGTCGACGCTTGTCGTCTCTCTGCAGTCTACCAGGCTCCAGTGTGACGCGGTCTAAAAGCGCGCCCGAGAACGTCACTGATCACATCAGTGACACACACAGGCCCGGCCAGGTTAGTACAGCTAAGTCAGTGCAAGCAGTGTAGTGGAATCGCACACGCTTATCTAAGTCAGTGCAAGCCGCATTTATCCACCGTTCCACCACATGGACATTCTTCTCGCTCCAACATGACATTGCCAAGTCTGAGGTCACAGGCAGCACGGCACTGGTCGTCGGCCAGCATTACTGTCGACTAGCTTGGACGGAAACCTATCGAGTCACACTCCGACGGCGTCGGATCAAACCTAATCGTAGTGCCGTCTACATCTAACTCACAGGCCCATAGAAGAATTGTGGGTAGCCTGAGTGGCGATTTGGTCCCACTCCTTCTGCCTAGTGACCTCGTCCTCAGAAGGACGATCAGACTGATGCGCGTCTCTGATCCGAACGGCGTCTTGTTGGTGGTTGAGAGGTCTGCCGGAAGTAGCGGCCACTCTAGAGGCGCAGCTATGTGATGAAGCAAGGAAGGCGGGCAAGGCAAGGTCCGTAGCCGAGCGAATGCCCATTCCACCCAGCCGGACCGGGAGGCTTGCCTGCGTCCATGCCTTATCATCGAACGTCAAATCAAGGATGCTTCCCAAGGCGTTCTTCACCTGGTCGTCGAAGTCCAATATTTCTGACGGCAGAAGGAAGGCAGGTGAGGTCCGTAGTACGTACAAGGTCATTTGCACTCCCATTGCGTGTCGGAGCAAAAAGTAGGCTTGGTGTCTCCCAAGATGACCCAGCCGCTGGTAAAGCCAGGAGAGTTGTTCTCCTTTTTCGGCTAGTACCGGGTCAATCATGTCGGGGAACACTACCGTATCCAGCAGGGTCAGTTCACATCCTTTACAAGAATGCCCGGGGACTTGCTGTTAAATTCTGCGAGTATATGCTGTCTCTCTTCGTCTTTGAAACCTTGTAAAAATAGCTCGCATTTAGATCGGTTGAGCTGAAGCCCACTCCATTGCTCGAAGGGTCTAAGCAAGTAAGTAAAACCGAAGGATTGTTGTTAAGAAGGGTTCCTATATCCTATATCCATATCGAGGTAAAACAGAGTGATTCTGGAAGTTACCTGCTTGACGTATAGATGCAGAAGCAGGCTGGACGCAAAAGGGATCGCTACGTCTCTCTGCTGACAACCAGGTGATGACTTAATTTCAACCTCACCGAACATCAGGGGTGTCGGTGTGCTATATGCCTGATGCATTATTGTATAGAGGGCCGGGGAGTTTGTTTAAATAATAATAATAATAATAATAACGTTTAGACCTCACAACTGTATAACAATTACCGAATTGTAATAAGTTTGTTACAAACTTACAACCATTCGGTAAATTTACAGATCAACTTCTAATATAGCGTGTGGCAAGAGCTAATAGAGGGTTTTGAACATTTTGACATAAAATCCAAGTAGACAAGGTACAGTCAAAATTCGCATTTTAGTAGAGAGTAATTTGCATGTCGTTATGCCTGCAAAATGTTGTGAGAAATGTGGTTACCCGACTACTTTTTGGCACTGGGCGTACGATATACACTATTTTTGATCCCTGTTTGGCATAACTGGGGCGTTATTTTCTAAGTATCCCGCCAAGTATTTTGCTTCATCATGTCGTCGATGGAGGCAGGCTTACTAACGAACACCTTTCTTTTGAAGAAACCCACAGAAAAGTTCAGGGGCGCACGATCAATGTAGCCACCGATCCACGTCTGCTTTCTCGGAGATCACGTGCCCTCCAAAGTTATTCAATCAAACAAATATTTATAGTTTAGCCCAGTGAGCTCTACTCTTCACCGAAGAGATCTACGGCAAAATGGCAAAAACAACGTTGTTTACAACCACGCGACGTCAAAACCGCCGTTTTAGCATTGCGGTTAGATTCGAATCAAACCCTCAATAAAAATAATTATTCTTATTCGTATTATTATAATTCTCATTCTCACACCTACTGTGGCAACAACTGCAACAATAACAACGACATTTACGCTTTCGAACTACTTCGAAGAAGCAAACAAGTAAAACCCCGCATACTTAACTTAACTTAATGGGGGGATTAAATGGTAATGCACCATGTCGTTTTATTGAGACATCTGTGCTCCCCGGTTTTTTTTCCGATCATGGTTGGTTGTTTAGTCCACTCCGGCATTCACCTTGTTTTAAATTGGAAACCATGAAAACCAATTTAGAAATGGCCGCTCTGATTCTCGTACCCAGGCCTGCCGAATGCAAGGCAAAGGCTTTTACCACTAAGCCATCTTGCTCGGTATATGAGAGGAATTAATACCTGCATATAGCAAATGATACGAATGCAGGCCCTTTTCCGTCGTCAAACCCTTATCTTTTTCACCCTTTCTACCCTTCACTAGAAATGCAATTATCAGCGCCAGTTATTCTTCGTTACGAAAAGAGCATAATAATCTCTAGATTATACATATTAGCACGCAGGCAAGTATGAACTACTGCTGAGATTTTTAGACAGACCCGCTTACAGAAATGAATTGTTCATTGCGCAGTGTCATTTCCGCACAGTCTTTAAGCGATCAATTGAGCTTTCGTATCACCAATTCAATGCGTTTGTTTTTAGACCTACGCCGATCTCTAAAGACACGCACACAGTATCTTCTCGACAAACACCAACACGTTTTTCTGCCGATAGCGGGGCCTAACTATTGATTCCGCCGCTAGTTTTAAAGGTAGTGCCAGAGATAACGCTTTTTGTGTACTATACTTATTCATTAGCGGACCATGAGATCGTACTAGAATCGCATTGTCCGCGACTTATCAACCATACATGACGCATATAAAAAATAGCAAAGCACTTTGCAGAAAACCAGCGTAATGGCAAGTGTTGCCAGGAAATACGAAACGTCTTAAAGGGCCCCTCGTCCATGAAGGAGATCTGCGTTACCGATTAGATACGAACAAGCTTCAAGCTACTTACAAACTCGACCCAGAGGGATATAATCCAGAAAAATCAGCTTGAAAATCCAGTGCGTGCCGGAAAATTGGTAACTCTCAGCTGACAATGATACTTTTGACAACATATCAATATTTCTTTATGACATATACAACACGTGTACAATGTGTCTATCATCACAACCACGTAATAAACATAATTATATATCAAATGTACTAACCAAATATTTGGAATGTTCCTAACAAATACACGAAAGCCGTTAGGGTGGATTCAGCTTGCATTGTGATTAGCCTAAGCAAAACCGATTCGGCACACGTGCATAAAACTCGATCTACTAAGATGTTCTAGCACGCTCTGAAACCGCCACCGACAGACCCATTTTTGTGGTGAAGTGCCTTTACAGTCATGTTAAAATTGCGTTAACTGCGCAGAGACTCGCTGCTTACAGAAGTTATCGTCAACGACTATCGTGAACTAAAACACTAGCATGCTACTTTCATCGATTATTTCACTTCAAACCAAAACACTATTGCCTTTTTTACAGCATTTGCTATACTCTGACATTTGATATGATGACACAATTGTCGTTCTGTGCATATCTCTAATCACCGTTTCTTCAAACAACCTTTAGTCAGCTACGGGTGCGTACACAAACGTCATAAATGCTATATTTTGCATAAATGCTCTATTTTGCAGTCTCTAGACTACACTAGAGCTCCGATCAAAGAAGAAGAACTGGATTGTAGAACCAAACCCACTGTTGTCGTCAAATTCGCTGCAGATTTATGTCGGTACTGTACTACATTCTGAAAAGTAGTAAAATACCGCCGGAATTTGACGCAGTCCGTTAAATTCGTTTTAGTAGGTAAACCCGCCGTGTAATTGTCCTGGTATCCGTACGTGATGGTGGTTTAAATGTTAGCACTTATTTGGCAGCGCAAGTTTATTTTAGATAACGCACCTTACAACCGATGGGAGCGTGGTTTATGGTCGGGCCGTGGTTTATGAGGGTGTGGGGTTATCCAAACCTGTTTGTACTAGTTAAGTACTGCCTTCACACAATGGAAATTTGCTGATATCTGTGTATCTCTATAACATCGTTCAAAAACGCGTTTGATGACCCTTCTGGACCAGAAAAATATAGCAACATGCTATCTACGAATGATTTATATGTGTGTAGATATAGTAAACATAGTAGTAATAACCAATAAGCGACACCTCACAACGGGAATACCATATTGATTATGAGGGTGTATGAGGAAATTATGAGGGCAATTATTTATATCCCAAAATCAAGAACAATCAAATCTATAGGACATTGCCTGTCTGTTGTCACAATGCATCTTCTAGTTGAAACCTTATAAAGTATACCTTTTGCTCATATTCGAACTTGTTTTCTCTACCTGATAAATGAAATAATCGTGGCCGACTCCGGCCCAACCCCCCACTGGTATTGAAACGACTTTCGCTCTGTCAGAGGTCACCAATAAATAGAATCACTGTTGATAAAACATCACATAGACGTATTTGAATTAGTCCTAAATATAGCTTTAGATTAGAAATCCCGCGCATTCAGATACGTTTTATCACAAATGATGCTGTCGTGCGAGCATGAGCCAGATATATGTATGTAAGGTGACATAACGTATATATATATATATATATATATATATAGGGAGAGAGAGATATATTTTTGTAATGATACTTGCTCTGAACTAATAACGTAAGTTAAGATTTATTGAGAAGCTACATGTTGATGATGCAGTTCGACGTAAAGCAGATAATCTGCTTCCGTCGACAGGAATAGCAAACTTAAAATGGCCACACCAGTGCCAAAATTATTCTGTCTTATGGCATATGATTAAAATATATATATATATATATATATATATATATATATATATATATATATATATATATATATATATACAGGTGGATCAAAAAGTTCGTAGCATCGCCTGTTTACAATATTTAAAAGCTTATGCTGACCACAGCGCCGGAGAGAGACGACCTTCGGATGTAACATAAATAGGTATCATGTGGATTAGATTCGAATTGCGTTTGTAACAGGTCGCACAATTGTAACATGTAAATCCCCCCAGTGACAGTGGAGTGAATACCGTGCTGTGATTAAACAGGGCACCAAGCATGCAACACATTCTGAATGGCCAAAAACGGCTTTGGGTGAGAAAACTGTGCTAGAAGTCAACAAAATCGTGATAACTGACTGCCGATTGAAGCAACGCGAAATAGCTGAAGAGATGGGTATTAGCTATGGTGCAATACATCAAGTATTGAATCAGTATTTATGCTTAAAAAAATAAAGCAAATTACCTGCCGCACGAGTTAACAATTGAGCATAAACTGAATTATGTGTCATTTTCGAAGAGTAACTGAGAACTTTTAAGACGGAACCTGCAGGAGTTGTTAGGCTGAATCGTAAACCGCCGACCGTAAAACCTAGATTCATCACTTCGCTCTAGGACGAAATGATGCCACTAGAAAGTGAACGGTACGCGGCAAGAGACCTCTCACCAGGGGGTAAAGAGGCACACCTCAATGGGCAAAAAATTATGCGACCTTTTTCTGGGGTGCAAAAGGATTTCTAAGAATGGATGCTCTTTCTGCAGAAAGCGACGGGAAGTACGACGTAACACTTATGGGCCAGCTGAAGGAACGCAAAGAAGAAGCTCTCTGAAAAAGAATATGAGAGCAACCATATTGTGATATACGCCGTAGAGGAGTACTCGCCGTATCTTCATAGTTTGGCTTCAAAGGTTCTGAATATTTTGCTCGTGGTTTAAATGCTATGAGAAATATTGGAGTAGATGTGTTAAGCTTCGGAGGGATTATACTAAACCATAAAAAAGTACGCGGTCTTTGTCCGTTTATTGCTTGTATTCCATGCTACATATTTTTTGATTCACCTGTGTATTTATATATATAAAAGGTAAAGTTAAAAAGCAATATATATATATATATATATATGCTGCAATATAACTAATGCAATATAACTATACATATATATATATATATATATATATATATATATATATATAACTACATCACCTACATTTGGCTTTAGTTGATGCTATTCGACAACGCCGATTTGTTTCGCTTATGTACTACATTTACCTCCATTGAAGATCGTTGCAGTTTGTTAAGACTATTCCATCTGTTACCTTGACTTCCCACCACTGCTATCAAATCATCACTAAATACTACTAAACACAACTAGGAAGCGCCTGTAAACGTACAACATTTGTGAAATAATTTTCACCCGAGATCAAAGTTTACACGGATTGCAGTACATCCGTATGCTTTAATGTAGTCTAAGCTTCGTATAATTCTGCCGACGAGCGTAGTCAGCCTGAAGTTAGCATTCACATAGCAGACTTAGATGTACGCATGACAGTACCGAGCGTCCTGATTGAAGTAAGGCACTTCTAACAGACTTACTAGAAAAGCATAGTCCAAGCAAATGAAGGAAATATCCTTTCTGATTACAGTTACTCGAACAGAGGTAATAGCTATTCCAACGGGCTGCTAGGGAGATTTGCCGATATCGAATCACGCTTTCGGTGGAATTCACAGTATACGTAAAGGCATATATATACACACTTAAATCTAGGAATTAACATCGTCTCATTTAGTTGGGCGTATTAAAACTATGGCAGTTTCACCCCTTGTATAACACAGGCACGGCGGTCTCCGGGGTCTATGTGATGTAGTGCCAGGGTGTGAGGTTTAGGTTTCCACTGATATTGCAGTCGTGGGACAAAATTTAAAAGAAACCTCTTACAGTATTCTCCCTTTTCTAGTTTCAAACCTCCTTCTGCGAGACAGTGCGACTCAGCTGCATAAATATCTCGAAAAGGTAATCAAGTGAAATTGTCGTTGTGGTTAAACGGTACGTTTGCCTCCGTTACGCCATAGAGCGTTATCCGTGCACTGGACCGTCATTCTCAGGCATTGATGGCCGTGCTCTTGGACATTTTAATTCTAGGTCTTACATGACATACATGTATACATAATTTTATATACATACGTTTATATGACCAACTGCAACTTGCTCCAACGTATGTGGAGAAAACGTTCCACAGGGCACCAGGCTGAACCCGATAATGATGAGGATGACGAGCTTCTTTCTCCACGTGCTGCTTGTTCTTCTTACGCGTGTTCTTCACCATCTCTTCAAACTTACCCAACCCACGATCATAAGGTCAAACGTAGTCAAGCATACGCCGATGTCACGATCACATATGCGGACAGCACACAGGAGGGCCGCGTCTTCACATCACTATGTTGCTTAATACAGCACCAAAAATAATACACACACATACACTCACCAGTCAACGCTATGCATAATAAGCAACTGCTTATTGATCATAAGCAACAACAACAACAACACAAACATTTCACACAGACAGTGTGATGACACGCACACGCTTAATGTGGAGAAACACCACAGCCCCACGACAACAACGGTAACGATGACAACAGTAAATCAACGCGCAATTATCAGCATATCATAGATTTTGTATTAATGGTGCGACCGAAGCGGACGTTAACAATGACGCCAACAACACCAACGATAATCACAACAACAACAACAACAACGAGAACCATAGCAACAACAAAAACTATGATAATCACAACCCATTATAATGCTGGGCATGTCAACACTGTCGCGGGGGGATATGAGCGATGATGCTGATCCCCACAGTCACACGTTGTTACAACTGAGCCAAAAATGATGCCCAATCGTAACGTGAAGAAGTGAAGTCAAGAAGTATGTAGATGGAAGAGAGAGAGAAAGAGAGAGAGAGGGGGGGGGAGGCTGCGAGCGAAAAGCGGATATCGACGGATAAATGCATAGGACACGAATGCGATGGACAAACAACAATGATGAAGTGGAGTTTCGATCACACAAGCAAACTATAGCGATATGAACCACCGAACAGTTTCAGCCATCGCCATTGCCATCACCACGACCACCTCCACCACCACCACCACCACCATCTCGGTCGGCTCTCCAGAGACCACTGACTTCAACAACGCACGCACGGAGGCACGACTCGACTCCAGCTCCAGCATGGCAAATGTCGATCTAGCAGCGGCAGCAGCAGTAGCGGCAGAAGCTAGCAGAGGTCGTCGTAGTCTACGTGGTAACTGTTAGCTGTGCTAACAGTCCGAGCAGCAAAGCAGCCTTCCTGGGTCGTGTGTTGCGCTGTTGTTGTTAAGGCCGTTGTTGTTGTTGTCGTGGTTATTGCTGTTGCTGTTGTTACTGCTATTGCTGTTGCTGTTGTTGTCACTGCTACTGCCGAGACTAGCGCCACCCCGGCTGCTGTGACTACTAAATGTACGGGACAACAGCAACAACAACAACAACGCCAGCAGCAACAGCAACAACAACACCAGCAGCAACAACAACAACACCAGCAGCAGCAACAACAGGAGCAACAACAACTATGATGACGATGGCTATCCATTCACCAATGGGAAGGTGGGCGGGGAGGGAGGAGAGGGGCGAGCGGATTCTACTATGACGAATACTGACTGTTCTCTGTATTCAACGACTGCTTTACTGCTAGTGCCCTATGCAACTACCTCAGTGGAGTCGCCGCCACTGCGGCTGCTTCTGGAGGAACAACGACGACGACGACGACGATAACGAAATCAACGTCAACAACAATAACAACAAGTACCACGACAACGACAACGACGACAACAATAACAACTATGACGACGACGACAACAATAACAACCATGACGACGACGACAACCACAACCACAACAACAACACCATCATCATCAACAACAACAACCACAACAACAACTACAATTACTACTCCACTGTCACGAGTGCCTCTCCTTCTACAGCTACATCTTTTGCCACAACAACGATCTTGCAACAACCATCTCTAGCGCCACCACCACCACCACCACCACCATCAGCCTCAGCAACAGCAGCACGAATGGCATGATGTGGATTTTAATACCCCGATAGACTAGTCTAGTCTTGTCGCAGAAGCAGGACTTCCACCAGCTTCAACTTCGGCGGCGGCAGCGGCGGCGGCAGCAACAGCAGCAGCGGAATCCAGGATCAATGGCAACAACCAGGCCCTGCGCCGCCGTGGCTGGGTGAGATTTGCCAGCGTCGTCGTCGTCGGGTGTCGTCATTCTCCCCGTTTGCTCCGAACGGCAACTCCTCCAACAGCAGCGAAAGCAGCAGCAGCAGAAGAGGTAGCGGCGGCGGCGACGGAGAGACGGGGCGGCGGTCTTTACTAATAGGATTCATTGCTCGGTGACTCACGACACCGACGACGACGACGACGACAACATCAACAACAACAACGTCATCATCATTAGCAACAACAACATCATCAACAATATCATCATCATCATTAACAACAACATCATCATCATTAGCAACAACAACCACAATAGCAATAGCAATATCAACAACAACAATAGCACCACCACCAACAACAGCAGTTCTGGACAGCACACAGTAGACCACCAGACACGCAGGCAGGTAGGCAGGCAGGACAGACAAACGAACAGCCAGGTAAAGCAGGCAAGCCATCATCGCCTGGACGAGCGAAGGGACGCGCTCGCTGCAACAAGAGACCCTAGCGAACGCCTTCGATACAGCGGCCAACGACCAATGGTGGTGGTGGTGGTTGTGATGATGATGATGGTGCTGATGCTTCTGATGATGATGATGCTGATGCTAAACGGCCGACACCGACGAACTGATATCATAAATGTTTGAAAGGGAGAGAGAGAGAGAGAAAGGGGAGAAATATAGAGAGCGAGAGATAGAGGGGGGAGAAACGAGTATTCAGCGACGTTATATATGGTAGCAGCAGCAGCGGCAGCAGCATCATCAGCTGCAGTAACAGCAGCAGCAGCACCACGATCAACCTACATTCACCATTCACAATGCCTTCGAGAGTTCACCAAAACCCCCGAACCCTTCCCTTCCCTCCCCCCTACCCCAAATGCAGCCCAGAGGCAGCACAGAACATCCAGCAAAGAAACTAAGAGTCCACCAACACACAGACACCGACGACACAACCACCCACCCACCCACCCAGCCACTTACGCATAGACAAGCTTACTCAGATCCCCATTTTAGCAATCTTTTCCCTAATTCCGTTTCGGCTGGCACGACAGCAGCTCTCGACGGCTGCCAGCTCGCCGCCAGTTCGTCGCAGTTGGTGCGTGAACTCGCCCAGTCTCCCTTTCTCTCTTTCTTCCTCCATATATATATATATACATTTATATATATATATACATATACTCTTTTTGCTCTCCCTTATTATTTCCCTCTCACTTCTTCTTTCCTAACTCGTTTCAGATCTCCCTTCCTATCCTCCTTCCCTGGCTCCCGTCTGCCTCTAGGTACGTCTCTCTCTCTATCTCTCTCTCTCTCTCTCTCGCTCTCAATTTCTCTCCTCTCCGCCCTCCTCCAGGCTAGCTCTGCATTTAGCGTGGTGAGTGACTCAGTCCACGAGTGATCTCATCAGTTAGCGCGCAGGCGGCCGGGTGAGCTTGCGGCAGGCCGTCGCCGCAGCCTCGGCATAGTCAACAACCTCACCGTGAGCACCTTCAGTATCACCACCGCCTTCATCACAACGTCATCACCATCACCGGTCGATCGAACCATCCATTGATCACTCACTCACTCACCCAGTCAGTCGTTGGATGGGCTGGGCTGCCCGAGTTTCCCCGGCCGCTCAGCCCTCGAGGGTGGAGCCAAGGAACGTGCGTGTTCAGGCGGGGGCGGCGGGCAGACTCCTGTGAGGCGCCGCCTCCGAGGTGCTCCGCCCACGGCCATGTTGGTGATGAAGTGCGTATCTGCGCCGTGCTCGACTCGATCGGATCGGATGGTTGCTGGGAGAGCTAGCTGTCTGACTTCACCCTACAACCAACCAACGACTTGCTACTTACCGGCTGGTTGCGTCCAAGGCGCGGGCTATAAAACACGGAGCGTCGACGCTATTGTTGTTGTTGTTGGCGTATTTGTTGTTATTGTTGACGTCGTCGTTGTTGTTGTTGTTGTTGTTGTTGCTACCATCATTGTTTTCGTTGTTGTTGTTGCCGTCGTTGTTGTTATTGTTGCCGTCGTTGTTGTTGTTGTTGCTATTGTCGTTGTTTTCGTTGTTGTAGGTGTCCTTGTTGCTTTTGTCGGTTTGGTGGTCACTGTCGTTGTTGTTGCTGTTGGCATTGTTACAGGGGTTACTGCTGTTAGCGCTGTATCTAAGTTTGTTGCTACATTACTGTCGAGTCTCCACGCTGCTGCTGCTGATGCCGCTCGGCGCTGTGACCTTGCAGCTGTTTTTGTCGTATAGGTAGTGAGGTTCGTAATGCTATGCTCGGTATTGTTGTTGTTGTTGTTGTTGTTGTTGTTGTTGTTGTTGTGGTTCTTGTTGCTTCTGATGATCTGTCATTGGTTCTGTTGTTGTTGTTAGTATTGTTATCGTCGTTGTTCTCGTCAAGACCTTGTGAAGAACCTGATCGACAGATCGTAACGTGTAGAGAGCGTGGACACTAAGATAGATAACAGAAACAGAAAGAGGAACGCTCGTTTGATAGACTTTGGCGCGTCTTCCCGGTCATACGATTTGACCTTATCTATGCACAGGAAAGAAAGATACCTTTGTGGCCTTTATCTTCCGCAGCTCGAGATAGCAGCTTTAACAAAGCTTCGTCAGTCATCTGAAACACAAGTTTCGCACGAAGCAATGTGCTGCCAGACGGGGGGTTGCGGCGCCATGTCACTTAAACTTGGTTTGGCACACACGCTCGGATTTCAGCACATACATACTCGTATACAAATAAGCACATTTTATATGCGCGTATTTCTTATAGCTCTTTATTACATACGAAATAAATGGTAATTTGAAAATGCATTTGAAGAGAAGCCTATACGCATATACATATGTGTGCAACGGGTCTTGTTCGTACCGGAACATCTGATTATTGAGTCATTCAACTATGCCTTATACATATCGATATTCGTTGAACATCAGTGCAACTTTGTTTTTCATAGAGCAAACAATCTACACAGACCCTGATCGAGCCCGATAACTTGGTGCATTTGCGTGCGCCTCGCTACCGGAGGAGACACATAGGTGCACGGGTTCGGATCCCCACCGTTGCACATTTGTATTATGGTCCGTCGTACGAAGCAATGCGAATACAAACCAGTGAACGTTAATGTTGTCTGAGGGTCAGCCCGACAAAGAGACCCTGGTTTAGCAAAGCATGTCAACTTGCTTAAAAAGCACAATACAAGCCTAGCCATGACTCGTGCACCCCCGAATTCCTGTCGGTATGCCGGAAAACCATGTTTCGGAAGATCTAGAGATCGCAGAAACCTGAGATATTTTCAACAGCAAGAAGTCAGACATCCCAGCAAATTAAACGTCGACCATACAATGGCTCGTTAGCAGGGAACTCGCTGCGCCTTGCGTATTCTATGATCGTCCGCACTTATTCGCCAGTTCGCTAGAATATTCAGGTCTAAAAAGCCTATGTAGATCTTAGCATTCGTATAATCTGTTATCTTGAATTATGAGACGAGGAATGCCTCGTGCAACAATGGAATTGTCTTTATGTGATGTGTGGCAAGCGCCACTATTCTGCTGGAACCATACGGTTTTGCCATTCGCACTATTTAATTGAGGGATTTAACCTGGGTTTTCTTGCCCTGACCACCCGATGATTGATGGTTGTTTGTGCATTCCAGGTGGCGTTTTCGAAAAAAATGGCTTAATGATGCCTCCAGCCCAATCTCCGCACCAAACATGTTCGGGATGCATTTTTCTCTTATGAAACTCGTATGGGTTTTTATCGTAATTTGAAATGCCACTATTTTGCATGTTTGCAAAGCTATCAACATGAAATGGACAATATGACTGAAAATGATTTTGTTAGAAAATTCACCGTTCATTTGTTCGTGTTTAATCACCCCATTGGCAAACTCTCATCGCTGTGCATGGTCTGAGCCGAATTTTTCCTCGGTCTGCATGGTCTGACTATTAAGTCAGCTAGATTTTGTAGGCAATAACACAAAAACTCTTGCAAGATTACGCACCACAATGTTTTATGAAATGTTGTATTCTTGAGCATGATACCGAATACACGTTTTAATTGTTTTATTATTCTTTAGACAATTGATACTAGTTACGTACCTAACTCTTGTTACTAATTGACAACAACAATTAGACCTGGAGGTAGATCGTGAGGATCCGAGGTAGCCAAGCGAACGCGGTACGTACTGGGGTTTGGCTATCTCCCCGAAGGTGAGATATCCTGCGGCTACCTTATAGAGTGGTAGCTAACCACTCCCGATGACTGCTGGTTTGCGAGTAACCATTTGATTTGATCTCAGTTACCATTACGGCTACGCCGCGTCTGTCGCTTGTCCCTCTCGTCTCTTCACCTAGTTTATTCAACGTATAAGTTTCATTCCTTGTTCTCTATGTGCGTGCACTAACACGTATGTGCACTAACATACGTGTTAGTGCACGTTGGCATGCAGCATATTGATCACATCTAAGGCGAGTGGCGCCTTCTGGCGCGCTCCAAATAGCGAATACCGCGGCACCAAATGCCCAACGCTCGAGATCGGAGGTATGGCGTGCGTAACAGATGCACTTGGCCCACATTTTCCGCTATTATCCGCTTGTTGGGTCGCTCTGCATATACATTTAGGTTAGTCGTAACCATCTTCCAGAATCTCTCCTTTTTAGATCCAAACATTTTGCATGGCAATTGTTTAATCTTGACTTTGAAATTTTCGAAGGTTTCTCCTTATAGCAAATTCTGAAGTGAGCGGAACATATGATAATCTTAAGGGGCTAGGGCATGACTATAAGGTTGGTGAGATACAACATTAAAGCAAAATGCAGCAAAGTTTCGCTAGGTTCTTGTACGCACACACTGATGTATGCGGACAGACCTTGTCTTGGTAGAATGCAACTTCGCTAACTATTGTGCAGTTTAGAACGCTTTTCGAGGACGGTTTGCTCTATATCGTTAAGAAACTGGCAGTATTTTACTCGTAATCGTTTACCATTTCCTGTACATACATTTTTAAATACGCATGCCACCCTTCTGAATCAGAGAAGGCGCTTAGGGTGGCAGCAGGCGGAGAAGCGGGCATGTTGAGACTAGCTACGGTTTTCTCAACGGTTCTTATGGCAGCATGGTCGCTAGATCATCACTCAAAGAATATTAGATCAACAGCATGGTTCGAACCGGCGACACTCTGAGAGATGACAACTGTAACTATATATATATATATATATAGTATATATTGTTTTGTTATACACTACGTACAAGCATCTTTCACAACAGGTTTTAAAAAGACTGCTCTTTGTCTATTTCAAAGAGAATAGCGCTGGTGTTTAGGCAGTTTGTGAGTGAGGCCCATTTGGAGTGAGTTTCACTGCGTGCTGCGAGTACAGGGACCTAAGCGACGCATCACCATATGTGCCATCTTGACGTATTTATTCTATCTGTATTCGCCGTGGAGAGCCAAGCCGCCCGTAGTTAATTTGCTGCATCGAAATCTCCACTACATTAATTCCAGTCCACTGTCGTTGAACGTCGGTTTGTGTGTCCGGAGTCGAGAGGAAAGTCGCCATTGCCGGCTCGTCGTCCTTACAGTGCACACGGTGCGTGGCCAAGCCAGCACCCTTCATTCATACGTACGATTGAAGGGCAGCTCTAACTTTTACCTTTGCACATCATCTTCGTACGAGGCAGACGACAGCACGCGTCCTCGATGAGACGCCGGAAATCTCCACTACATGAGCGATCAAACCACCACATTGTGGTACGGTGGTCGCATACCGTTAGAGGCCCGTCGACAGCACAAACCTACGCCGTCGAGACATTCGCATTCAATCTTTCGTGGCAGTGAAAAACACAATTCTGTGACGCAAATGGGCTTTCGTAGATGCCGTTGTTTTCACTCACTCGCAAAACAACACAGTGCTGTCGCATTGAGATATGTTTATTAAGAAGCGATTTACCGTATCTTAAACGATTGCAGTAGAAAACGACTCTTGTAAATGAACACGCGCTCGCCTCAATCAGAGTCCTCTAAATAGAGTGAATCTTCTGTAAGGTCATTCGGCAGTACGTTGTCCTTTACAATTGTAGATACCGTTCGTATATGCGTTGCGGAACCGTCGCCGGCCAAGATCAGTCCAGAACAGCTCAATTTCGCTAACAATCCTACCCAATCTCTTATGTCCCGTATATTACTTAGCTGAGCACATAAGCGATTAAACGATCGTTCCGTCATAGTGCCCCAGTCTCTAGATTCTTATAGCAAACGGTGTGAGGCTGCACGCGTGTTCAACATTTGACTATTTACTGCATTTCCTTCTTCTTTCTGCCTCCCCTGCTACGTACCCCATTTGAAACGCGTGGTTGTGCAGTATAGGTTGTGAGTGAGTCCGACATCGTCTCATCCCATACCAGGGGCGGGTGTTTGCCGCGCAACTCTCATAGTAGTCTCCTCGTCCTTAATTACCATGTTGAATTGTAGTTTTCAGCGTAGTACATGCCGGAGGCTAGACAAGTATAATCCTAGCTCCAATGTTTGCGATAGAAACACGCATATTAATGCAAGGTTTTGGGAATCTATGATGCACATGCGTCACTAGCAGCCTGCGTGACTATTGTGGGAGTCAAAATCTCCCGGATTTCTCCTCCCTCCAGGCTCGGTAATACTTTGGCATTAGTTTGAAGCCGTGGGAGAGGCGTCTCTGCCGTTCTTCGTCACTCAACTCTATCCCTGTTTATCATCTCGCATGTTGACCTGCGGTTGGATAGGAGGTAGTCCTCGTCCTGCTAAACTTAATAGGACAGAATAATCATGGACGAAGCCTTTCGTGAGTTCCTCGCCTCACCTCTATTAGATGTATGGACCGGTGGGCTAGCAGGTGATGGCTGGCAGGGTGGTCATTAGCGCAGGCTCTGGAGGCTTTTCACGCGGACAGAAGGCTAACGAGAACTTGTAAAGCACTTGTAAATCTCTTCAGGAAGAGATCTCCTGGCTGCGTAGGAGCGAAGGTCAAGCAAAGTTCTGCCACGAGGCGTGCTGGGCCGGACAAGACACTATTACGGCTGGACATCTGTAGCGGCATGGTCTAGGTCGGGCTAGTGCGCTAATCATAGTTGTCATCTACCGGAATATTGCCGGTTTGATTCCCATTGCTGATTGAATATTCTTTGAGTGATGCTCATTGGGACTAGACGATATATCATACCGCTTAGAGTCAGCGGCCAAACTGCCACAAAGACAGTTGAGCAAACTTAGATATGTCTGGCCCTCGGTGCACAGCACATGTACCCCTTGCGATTCTCAGCCCGTAAGGGACAGAAGATGATCTAAAGCGAAAAAAAGTATATAAAAAGTATTACAACCAATATTCTAAAAGGCTCATCCATTAACGCAAAGCGAGCGTCTAAGAGAACACTGAAGATATTCTGTCACGAGTGCCACATGTCGGATTCCGAAGGAAAACGAACTTAAAATCGACCACCAAGAGCAACAACAGTAGTTGCAGCAGAGAACGGCAAGTTTCGCTAAAATTAGAATCAATTCCATAGAGGTGGACCATGCTCTGTACCTAATCAGAATCCTAAGGCTCTGCATTAATGGGACTATCGAGCGCAGCCGGCCATTCATTAGCGAGAAGATTTTTAATGTTGGCTGTCGGTAGCCTGATTTTATATTATAAAGGAATAAAGCAAGCTCGGTCAATTATTATATTAGAGGACTTCTCTGTTCAGTCTTTGGAATCTACAATTACATTTCATTAAGCATGCTGTTTTTTTAATTTTTTTTATTATGATATGAGTAAGACGGACTGTTTGTTTTAATACGCACTGTCTTATTCTCTAGATGGGAGAACATGTTGTGCCTCGCATTTTGCTAGTGCTCTTACTTAGAGCCGATACTCACTTATCAGACACTAGCCGAAATTAGCAAATTCGTCATGCGTGGTATATCAGACATATTCTCCCAGCCGCAAAGATCTGTATTACTTAATCATACTAAGATATGATGCGTTTATAATCAAGCACAGTCATTGGTAGTCTAGCATCCTTGCGAATACAACTATGAGGGAACTAATAGTTTAGATTTCAAACATACAGCGGGCGGGTTAACAGGATATCTCGGAAAATAATGTAGAACTCTAGTACAAACTCGTTGCCAGCTTAGTATTTGCTGTTGGTCCATTGAACAATCTGATGTTTGAAGCTATGTTACTCACCAGTTCTGCAAGGCAGCTAAGTTCCAGTCTAAAGAGGCAGCGTCTCGGGTTTTGTTCAAAGTAGTTTCATTTGTTGTATTCAGGGTCCTTCTTGCAAGTTAGCAAAGTCTTCGTAGGTCGTACCCCTCCACGCAAGAAGCTAGATAAAAAGCAGGGTAATCAGCCAAATAGGGAAAACAGATATGTGGTATTCAGGGCATCGAGGAGTGTGTAAGGTCCCGTCGTCCGGGGAGAGCAAGACATGCAGATGAACGGCAACGAGTTGCGAAGAAACAGACCGACAAACAGAAGTCATTACGGCTTGATAACACGCTGTCAAACTGCAGACAACCTAAACGAAACTGCTGCTAATGAAGAAATGGTCGGATGATACGTACAGCAACGTACCATAACATAAAACCGGCCGCGTCTTGGTGGCAATTCGTCTGCCAAAAGACTCTACGCAATGGGAAGATGGTGCTAAGATTGCAGAAGAGGTCCGAGGGGCGGGAGGAAAAAGCTCTAAGGCAGAGTAAATGTGCTGCACAAAACGGGCTTATCTCTAGCCATAGCTAGCTACCATCGCCCTGGTAGACTACGAGCTGCCAAAGTTATAAAACTCCAATCATTTGACCCATATGAATTAGAGTCAATTGTACAATTACATCAATACAGAAGTCGCGCATCTCACCTAAAGCTGGATGAGATAGCAATAAGGGGCGGCTCCTACAGTCTCCAGCAGGCCAAACATTAATCTGGCTGAACGTTCGAGGCTGTAACACGCCAGATCTCACAGATTTGACGTTGGGAGTGCACAGGCCACTGGATGGAAAAGGCCAAACAAAATAGAGGAACCAAGACTACTGCAAATGACTCGAAAGCCAGTGATAGCTATTGGGGCAAATTAGTCGAAAGGTGTTTTCGTCTCTGTGGCCAGCTCTATTTGTTTGCCAATCTTCTGGGGAAGCGACCACGCCTCGAGGCCATGTTTCCCAAGTGTCTAGAAGTCGATACTTATGTTGTTATCAGCTGCTATCGGCATGCCGTTCGAAAGATACGCTGCAGTAGTCTTTTCGTAAGGGCCAGGCAGGCAAATGCATGATACTTCGTACACGCTTTACAAGACAGCCGAGCTAGATGCACTTTGTGTACGCCACCTCGTGAAAGCTTGTGTTTGAACAGAGCAGGTGATGATAGCCATAAACTGCGCAGATAGTGGTCGCACCAAACGGGTAAAACGCTATGAAAACCAAGGATCAGAAATGGGGGTCGATCGGTTCCAAGGACGTCCGTATACGTAGCGGCGGCCAATCCATTGAAACAAGTCAACTCTTTCCAGTATCTGGGGCTTTAGCTTCATTATACTGGGACGACCTTCACTGCGCATATCGTCGCAGACAGTGTACGCAGCGCCAGTCTCGCTCTATAAAGAGGTAGGCGACTGTCCGCCCCGAGGGCAGTGACACTCTTCTAATGACGTACGGTTTAGACAGAGTATCGGGACAGAGTATCACTTCACTCTGGCAAATTTAAATTTGCTTGAACGGTGTTTTGTACTGTATAAAGCAAGCACTTTGCTTGTACAAAGCCGCTTCTTGTTACTTTGATTGACTGATTGATTGATTGATTTACTGTTCGCTTGGCATGTATACCTAAATACACATGTCACCCTTTTATATCAGGGGCGCTTAGAGCAACAGCATATATATTACCTAGGCATCCATATAATCTATGTCTACTTCAATACCTACTGAGTATTTGCTTTCTATTGTGATAATCTCTTCTTTCTAATATCGACCAGGTCATTTCTAACATTTGGTCTTAGAGCTAGGGCCTCCGACAGCTCTATATATCTGCCCCCCCCCCCTAAGGCTATACATTATTTAATATTATGTTCGATTGACTCATTTTCTAGCC
The DNA here is from genome assembly GCA_003439945.1 of Dermanyssus gallinae. Classification (NCBI taxonomy): domain Eukaryota; kingdom Metazoa; phylum Arthropoda; class Arachnida; order Mesostigmata; family Dermanyssidae; genus Dermanyssus; species Dermanyssus gallinae. Next base: position 24,896 of record QVRM01000247.1, on the reverse strand, counting down.
CACATGTTCAACATTCTCTACTTTGTGTCTCCTATATTTAGCTCTATGTATCCTTGTATCCAACATCCGTGCCCTGGCATCTGCCAATAGCCCACTAGCTCTTGAATAATCGTATACCCATTCTACCCCGCCCCTTTCCCGCTTTTCCTTTCCATACATAGTTGCCAAACTTGATTTGGAGTCCAGTCGCAAATTTTCCATTTGTCTGTATATGACTTGTTACCTTCAATTTCACCATTTTCTCTGATACCCTCGCTCTTGCACATTGCCTGACAATTGTACCCAATCTCCCTAGCTGCCAACTCTACTCTGCGATCCCACTTCGTTTTAATCCTAGGTGCAGTCTTTACCAGCTGCATCTGTTTAACCCATCTTTTATTTGTGACATTTTCAATCCTACTACTAAATCTAAGCTTACTTTGTACTTTCATTTGTATTAATGTTGACATTCCCCCTCCCCCTTTAATAAATTCCCTGGCGCAACTAAAACGGCAACCCATTGCAAATCCTATCATCTCTCTTTGTATTGTTTCTAACTTTTTTCTCAACCCTGCGCTGTGGACCAGAGAGGCATTAGCAAAGGTCAATTCTGGCACATACATGGCCTTTCATATATTCCTTGTTACTATATATTTATTAAACCCCCAGAGGCCCTTACACCTTACTGCATTTCTTCCTCTTTCAGCCTTCTTCCTCCTTATTATCTCTTCTTCCTCTAAATAATTATTCCCTGTAGTCATTGTTAGTGTCCCAAGATACTTGTACTGACTTTTATAATCCAATTCTTTTCCCTGTACTACAAGCTTCTTTGCCCCTTTAGTCCCATTAAATACTAAAACTGCGCTCTTTTTTTCATTAAACCCCTCAGTTCCTCCGCTGCTTCCCCACATGCATTCAACATTTGTTGAACTTTGCTAGTACCCCGCCCTAACACTACCATATCGTCAGCAAAAAGCAGCACAGGTGTCTTGATATATGCACCCTTTCCCCCTATCTGCCATCCCAAACCCGTTTTATTAATCCTTCGCGCTATTCTCTCTATAAACATAAAAAAAATCACCGATGACAACGGACAGCCTTGTCTGACCCCCTTAGCAACTATAAACTCTTTAGATTGTTCGGCTGCTATTATTATTCTTACCGTATTATTCCTGTAAATTTCTTCTAGTAACTCCACCCAGCTTCTCTTCAAACCCTCCTCTAACATGATTTGATACAACTTTGTTCTGTCCACCATATCATATGCTTTTTAGATCTAAAAATCCTGCACACACTCTTGTTCCTGCAATCTCGATGTTTCCACAACCTGACTTAATAAAAAAGATGATCATCTAGCCTATACCCTTTTTAAATCCGCACTGCATTCTTCTATTTCTCATTGGTTTCCAGAATACTCTGCACCCTACTCTTAAACACCTGCGTAAATATTCGATACGCTATAGGTGTAACTGTGATTCCCCACATGCATTCAACATTTGTTGAACTTTGCTAGTACCCCGCCCTAACACAACCATATCGTCAGCAAAAAGCAGCACAGGTGTCTTGATATATGCACCCTTTCCTCCCTATCTGCCATCCCAAACCCGTTTTATTAATCCTTCGCGCTATTCTCTCTATAAACATAAAAAAATCACCGATGACAACGGACAGCCTTGTCTCTCACCCTTAGCAACTATAAACTCTTTAGATTGTTCGGCTGCTATTATTATTCTTACCGTATTATTCCTGTAAATTTCTTCTAGTAGCTCCACCGAGCTTCTCTTCAAACCCTCCTCTAACATGATTTGATACAACATTGTTCTGTCCACCAGTCATATGCTTTTTTAAGCTCTAAAAATCCTGCCACACACTCTTGTCCCTGCAATCTCGATGCTTCCAAAACCTGACTTAATAAAAAAGATGATCATCTAGCCTATACCTTTTCTTAAATCCGTACATGCCATTCTCCTATTTTCTCATTGGTCTCCTGAATACTCTGCACCCTACTCTTAAACACCTGCATAAATATTCGATACGCTATAGGTGTAACTGTGATTGGTCGCCTATTTTTTAAAGTGTTCTTATCTACCCCCCTCCTTGGGAAGAGGAGAAACTCTTCCCTTGCGCCAACCCTCCGGGATTCTGCCTCCTCTAAATATATTATTAAATTGCTTCGTTAGATAATACACGTACTCTTTTTCCAACGCCTGGATAATTCCTACCGAAATCCCGTCAAGTCCACACGCCGTTTTTGGAATTATTTTCTATACCACGCCATTGTTGTGGTTGTAATCTCCGTGCTAGTTCTGGTCCTTTCTACACTGTTCACGCTAGTCGTGAAAAATAGTGCTTGTGACGCGGTGTCCATTTCATCTGTTGTGTATGTTCTATCCTGGACATTATTTGCCATTCTTGTATTTTCCTGTCTGACATAGTCCCAAAACTGCTTTGCTCGCTGGCCCTTGGGGGCCCCCAAAATCCTGTTAAATTCCCACTCATCTGTGTTTTTAATTGCATCTTGTATTAACAATTGAGCTTTGTTCTTACCTTCCTTGCAATTTTTCCAATACTCTTCTGCCTTGTCTGCGTCCTTTCCCATTATTTTTCTATGCTCCTTACTCTATATTTTCCGCTCCATGATTGCCTTATTTATTTCATCATTCCACCACCCTCGTTCTCCTTTCTTTTGAATTCCCTTCCCTATCTTACAGCAGTTGTCATATGCGTCTGTAATTTTGCTATGCATCTCATCTACTAGCCTTTCTCCATTTGCCATTATGAGCTGTGTTATGTATTCTACTTTCTGCGCCCATTTGTGTTTATTCAGGGATTTTTTTGTACAACTACGCGCCCCGACTTCTTCTTCCTTCCGCTCGCTTCTACCCAAATATGATCTCTTCCAACATTGTATGTTTTCTCTTCATCTATCCTGATTTCCTCTACCCATTCAGCTATTTTTCCTTTCGTCAGTACATAAGCTACGCACGACTTTTTATCTGCGTGTATGTATATTTCCCTTCCACACGCAGGTCCAAATTTAAAATTTGGGCCTCACTGGACTCTGCCAGTTGTATCAGTCGTCTTCCCGCTCTGTCTTTTCGTCCATCCAGCTGTTCAATATGCGCATTCCAATCTCCCAGACATATTACCCCTCTCTTATCCTGATATTCCTCAATTACTTTATGCACTCTTTTAAATAGCTGTTAATCCTCCGTGTTGCTTGGCGTTCTAGATATCCCCATAACTGCCCATATTGTATCTTTCAGGTGTATTTCTATAACCACCAGATTCTTCATTTTAGAAATCTCAACTTCCTTGCACAAAATAGCATCTCTGGTTATTATCCCAACTCCCCAAATCTGTTTTCCTCATTGTCCGTATTCTGATTGGTACCATACCAATTATATCCCTTTAAACCCGGCAGCACTTCCATCCCACACAAATGCGTTTCCGTTACTATCATGATATCGACAGACCTTTTTTTTAGTAGCGTATACAGTTCTTCCCCGTTTCCTCTTCGCCTCCCTCCTCTTATGTTTAACATGGCAACCCGTTCAAATGGAACATTGCTCCTACGCTTTCCGTTTGCCCTGCTTTCTCTTTTGGATTATACGTCAACCTTTATCTCCTCCTCTGTATGCCATTGATGGCCAACTGTCTGATGACATCCAATACCCCGTTGATCTCCACTGCTCCTATGTGTTCCCCCTCCATCGAGAAGTGGCTCCCGTTGTCTTGATTCCCCCTGTACCTGTTGCCCCTCTCTTCCCTGTATTCATATTGTCTCCTCCTCTCTCTTTTGTCCCTGTATCTGTTGTCCCATCCTGTGTCTGTGACTGTACCCTACCGTTTCCCCCTCGTTTAAATGCCCACACCGCGTACCTGAAAAGTTTGCGCTAACCTCGATTTTGTTGATGCCACATCTGCGTCCCCCTACGGTGTTCCGTTCCCGTATGTCCTACTTGCGCATTGATTACTCTAACTATTATAGGCCTAACTTTGTGCTATTCGCACGCCCTCTTGCCAATTGGCCGTGCGGCTAGTACAGCACCTACCTCCCCGTAGTGCACTCCATCAGAGGCCATTGCCCTTGGATTGTCTTGAATGTATTCAAGAGACAAGTATTCGTAATTTGCTTTTCTGACCAACTGCATTATCCTTCCATTGACTGCCCTGCACGTACGCCGATAGTCCCGTCCTTCTTTAGCCTCCACCACCATTGAAAGCGAACACACTGTCAACACTACGTTTTGCCGTTTGCAAAATTCTATTAGGTCTTGTACCTGCGTGCTAATCGTATTCACAGCACGTTCCATATCCCGGCCTGAAAAACATCTACCAGTCCCCCATGAAACATCAGCCTATGTTCTACATGATTGCACATTTTAATAGCTTGCTTAGTGCTGCCACAATATCCCTTACTCCTCGGCCCCTCATAGAGATAAATGAACCCCCCCCCCCTGTAGTATCCTAACTGTGGCTGCTCTAAATCGTACTAGATTGGTGGTTTTGATTACGTCGATTAAAGGGCTCTTCCTATGTTTAGGAAATGTATTTCATTTATGTACCAACCAGGTAAGCAAATGCGATAGCTAAGAAGATACATTCGACGTCACGATAGCTCATTCTGTTCCCCACAGTAACCAGTAACAGCTGTCACAGATATAGACATCAAAGCGTGATCGTAGTTAGTGACCTCCCAATGGGACCTCATCTCGGTCGGCGGCAGCAGCAGCAGTATGGACGGTCGCGACCCGGATGGGGCAGTGAAACATAAGCGTGTCTCTCTGTGTGTAGAAATGTGTGGTTTTGAAACGCTGTTTGGCAACAGAACAAAGTTCAAACTGCTGCAGAAAATTCGCGAGAATCACACAGCAGCGACTTGGATTCCGTTCGACGCTTGCCAAAAAGCTCGTCAGCGTTCGTACGGTATCGTAGATAGCAGAGCTTGGGCTAAACAAATCAATGATTATCTAGCGCGCACAATACAGCTGACCGCGGCGAGATCACGCGCGCGCGCTTCGAGCAAACGATACGCCGAAGATAACGATATCGCCGCCATCAGTTTTAAACGTGTCGTCGTGCCAAACTTCGACTTTAAGGCGTTGGCAGTGGCCAGTCCATTTGGGTGGGCATGCAACAACAACAGCAACAGCAGCACGCCGCTTCGATCGGAGTGCCGTTCGTGCCCGGCCCGATGACGCCACTTCGGCCGCCGGCAATGCAGGACACGCCGAACAGCATGCCCGCCAACCCTTGCCAAGGATACGGAACCGGCGGACTAAGTGCTCCTTGCTTTCAAAATTTGCACGCATCCAACTACGTGAGCGCGCCGGGCTCGAACGTCCTCTACGGAGGTGGGGTGTCGAACACCAGGGCTACGGCTACTCCTACTACTACTTCTACTTCGGGCGCGGGCGTGTTCGGCCTGCGAGACGCCAGTACGGGCATTCCCGACTTCAGCCGCATCTACACGAACGTTCTGAGCAACGCGTTCGGCTGCAGTGTGGCAGGTAAGCCCGACCTGTGCGGCGCGTATGCCCACTGCAGCTTGTTGGACTCGACGAGACGCGTGTCGGCGTACTCGCCGGGCGGCCTGTCGCCGCTCGGCGGTGGATACCCTCCGGCTAGCGATGGCAGCCCGCAAAAAAGCGAAAAAGCCGCCTCGGCCTCGCCATCGACGAGCGCTGCCGCTAAACCGAAAAAGAACGACGACACACCTCCGCTAATTTATCCCGGCGAGCAGAGTCCCGGCGACGAGCATCTCGGTGAGCAGTTTGTTGCGCGTGAGTTCCTTCCGCCCGTCCAGCCCCCGCAACAGGCCTCGACCGAGCCGCTCGGAAGCACTTTTCCCTCTCAAACGACCTACTGTTCCCCTCAAAACTACGGCTACTCAGATCCCTATTCGCCGCAGCGCATGATGCAGGGCAACTCGCCGCAAGTGTCGTCCGAACCGTATTCGTCTAGCAGCACCAGCAGCAGCGTGCCGAAATCGAGTTCGACCCGGTCGGATGCTGAGCGGCAATCCGGCGAGTCATTCTCCAGCACGGCCGCCAATCGAAGCTCGCCGTACCAGTATCACACTACGCAGTACGTGTATCCTCAATCGCCGGCTTCGCCTCCCACCTCGGCTCAGCATTCGGTGTCCCAGATCCAGTACCCCGGCCAGGCTCAGTACGCCGGTCAGGCTCAGTACTCCAACCAGGCTCAGTATCAAGGCCAGGCTCAGTACCCCAGCCCGGCTCAGTATCCCAGCCAGGCTCAATATCCCGGCCAGGCTCAGTACCCGGTTCAGTATTCCACGCCGCCAGTCCAGTACTACGTTCCAGCCGGCTACAACTATTCTCCCCCGATTCAGACTCCGACGACCACCATGGGAACACCAAGATACGACTACAGTCGTGCCCTCGACGCTCATTACCGAGCCGCCTCGCTTGCCGCGTTGTACAGCAACACCCAGTACCCCGCCAACCCTCAGTACGACAATACCGCTACAGTTCAGTACCCTCCGGCAACTCAGTACGCCTACCAGGGCAACGTTCCATCCCAGTACGTGGGAACGCAGTATCCGTACCCGGTTCCGGTTCAGCCGGCGAACGGAGGGGCCGGATACGTCCAGTACAGCATACCCAACACGCAGTACCAGGTCACGGCTCACTACCCCAGCGTTGACCAGTACACGAACATGCTACAGTATGTCATCCCCACGACGCAGCCGTACTATCCGCCAGCATATGATCCGTCGCATCGGCTGCATGGCGGCTACCGCCCACCATCACCAAGGCCGTCGTATTGCCGAAGGTGCTGCTCGTGTGGCCTGTTCTAAGGCGCAGACGTCACCACCAACCGATCATAGAGAATAGACAGCGGAGAAATAGGTGAGCGGCAGCGGCGACGAAAGGTTAAGGGATGGGAAAACTGCTACTACTACTACTATTACAACTACTGCATGACTACATCTCCAGATCCAGAAAGCATGGCGGGGATCATACAGTCATCGAAAGTCAGTGGTCGGACACTATTGTGCACGGCGGCATTAGGAAAGACTCGTAAGGGAACAAGAGAGATCGGAGATAGAATGGAGAAAGACTAAGTGTATATGTGTGTGCGTGTGTGTGTGTGTGTGAGAGAGAGAGAGAGAGAGAAAAGCTTGCTCTACCACTGCAACTGCCGCTGTTATAATTTTCCGCCCGCACGAAGCCCACACGGGCATTTTCGGTAGCGTTGCGCTCCGTGTTAGTTACGAACGCTTCCAACCCACGACTTTCAGTGTTTGCGAAATCTCAACTGCGACCGCTAGTTGGGCAGCTTCTTGCACGAACTCGACAAACTGCAAAACCCAGCAGACCAAGTGAGTTCTCGTTGCGTTATGGCTGGTCCCCTTGGTTGTACACAACTACAAATTACCTGCATTAATAAATCAAATCATTTACGGTGAATTCGTTTGTTCAGCGTGACATGTGATGTGTTGTGCGTATACATATGTATCTTGCTGTCTTACGAGCGAAAACAAAACAATTCCATCCAGCTACAGGCAAAGACAACATGATATCATTATCAGCAGCACAGGTGTAACGTGTCGTTGTTGTTTTGAGTGACCAGATCAAATTGTGCAGTCTGGGGACTGCAGAAAGGACCGAACGACTATAATATATGCTTATACTCGTATGAAGTCCTAGTCTAGGCTAGGGCTCTCCACATTGGATTGCGCATTGCACTGCTGGTTTGTCTGTTACTCAGGGACGCAGGTTCACTTCCAGCGCGACACACCTGTTTTCTGAAATCTCTGTTCGTTTGCATATTTGATTCAAGACAAGCAATCACTTAGATTTAGAAAGATTTATTTATTTATATAAATTTGTTTACTTTACTACGTGTGCAACACAGTAGCGTATAGAAAATATCGTGCTGCAAATTTTACACGACCTTTTTGCGCGGGATTGTTTTTTCGTAAGATGGGAGATTACTGTAAATATGATTATTAGGTCAAATCGGATCTAGATTTTAAAATAGTGTACACTAAATATACCGAAATAGTATCTCTCCGACCTTATGCGCTATTGCTTGCAGACGACATGGTGATTTTAGCGGAAGGTGTTGACCAAATGCAAAAAATAACAATATGCGGAGAATTCAAGGTCTCTCAAGGACAAGAGTTCAACGAAAAGATGCGTGCAAATGTAATATTTATTAGAGTGATCCCGCTAAATATACAGAGAAAAAATTTACTATAACAACGCGTGGGAGTATAATACTCAGGAATTCGAATAAAAAGCACGCCAGATATTTTTTAAAACTGAGCATGTAATAAGAAAAGAGACCTGCTAACTGACAAAATATTGTAAGGAAGAAGGAGCTACAGCAGATTCATGGTGACTAATGAGCTTTGGAAAAAATATGTTTGATCTAACAGTGGCATACGCAAACGCTATTGTAAGTTTAGGCGCAAGCACGGTAAACTGACTTTTTTGTTTTGCAAAAGAGAGAAATATTTACACTCCCCCCCCCCCGAAGGGAAGCTCGACCCACTCCAAGGCAGGGGTTCTCCGCTGTTACCGAAGCAACAACAGAGCCAGATGGTCCTCTCGACGGGCGGTCTGCCGTCCTGTAGCTACTTCGCTCTCGTTGTGCCTATTAAGCCAAGGCAGCAGGCGTCCCAGACGGTACTCCCAGGTTGCTAAACCGCCCGGCCCGGGTTTCATGTGCAGCACACTTCTCCCGCACAAACGACACAACGGGCAGTTAGCCTCCATAACATGCAATATAGTTTCACATGTGCAGCACAGTTCATCGAAGGGGAGTTCGAAGCCTCCAGATTCTGGGCAAGGGCACATACTGCTCACAGCAAAACTGCCTGAGAGAAATATAAGTAAATGAGATAACGGGTAAAGCTCCCTAAACGCAAATTTTGATGATGAACTTTGAAGAACACGAGGTGATGTCAGTTAAACAGATAATTAAAGATGTAAAAAAGAAAATTGACGAAACTGTCGAGGAAAGATGAAGAGCGGATATGGAAAGAAGGATATTCTTGCAATGAATGTCCTTTGAATATTGCAGTATTGTTGCACAGGCAACAGAATATAGACATGGCCGAAAAGATATTTTTTTAAAGTGATAAAGGGGCTGGTAATGCATCTCTTTATTCAGACATCTTTGTTCCCCGTTTTTGTCCGAATATGGTCAATTATGATCCGCTCCGGCATTCACCTTCTCTAAACTGGAAACGATCAAAATTAATTTTAGAGTGGGCGGTCCAGGTCTTAAACCCACGACCTTCCGAATGCAGGGCAACGGCGTTACTACTTAGTCACCTTGCTCGGCTATTATTATATACTTAATTCGCAAGCCTTGGAGCTCTTTGCTGACTGCAGGGCCGGTATGCTCAACACTCAACTGCTGATGGCCAGATACTCCGAAATTTAAACATTGTTCGGTGTAGAGCGTGTGATATAGAATAGAATTCTATAGAACACCGTACTAATGTGCGATGAGCTAGGAGGAATGAAAACAGCCTCCTTGGCCGACGTATTGGTTCGGCGATAAACCAATATTACAAGAGATAAATAAAACCAGACGCCGGCTAGGGAACCGGCATAGATTGTAAAAAGCCATAGGGGTACACCTCGTTAAACATAGTGATCATTAGGTAATAATTAAATAACCATTGTAATCATAGTTATCATTAGGTAGTACTTAAATAACCATTGTGATCATAGTTATCATTGGGTAGTACTTAAATAACCATTATGATCATAGTTATCATTGGGAAGTACTTAAATAACCATTGTGATAATATGATTAATAGTTTAAGTGCACTACATACGATGTCCGTAAAAAATCATACGGTACGTGTGATTCAAAATATGACAGGTCATGGTCAATAAAACCCGTGGTGAGACGATTTCCTGAAAGGCAGATCCACACTGCTGGCTCCAAAGAAGGTTCTGCAACGGGCGGGTGAGGAGACTATGAGATAAAACCCCCAAAACAATGGGATTCATGCTCCTGATCCTCCTGGATCTCAAAAATGCCTCTAACGCAATGAATTGAAAAGTAATTGTGAAGGGGATGAAGATAAAAAGCTTTTCCCTCTACCTTCGTCGAATAATTTCATCCTACCTGGATGACAGAGGTCTGGTTGCAAAAGACAGGAGTACGAGATTACTGCCAAAGTCCCATAGGGCTCGATTCTAGGACCGGTGCTCTGAAACGTAGCTTATGACGGGATGCTCGAGATCCGAGGTCTCCTTTATGGGGTGAAGACGATGGCGTACGCTGACGACCTTGCACTCATGTTTACGGCCAGGAGCGAAAGAGCCCTGGAGATCGCCGACAATGAGGCCTTGTCAATGGTGTGCGAGTGGATAGAGTCCCATCACTTGAAACTGACGCTCGACAAGACGGAGGCGATGTACCTAACAGGCAGAAAGAGGACGGCCGGCATTGGCCTCGTAATGGCGGGTCACCTGATAGAAATAAAAAACGATGAAGTACCTTGGGGCCATGCCAGACACTGGACTGACCGGATCGGCACACGTACGTGGCCGAAAAGGCCCAAACGGTCTCCCTGAACCTGGCGCGGATCATACCTAGGTTCGGTGTGGTGGCTGAGGAGAAAAAAAGGCCTGGTCCTGGCCTCGGTATCCGAATCAACGGCGTTATACGCAGCCCCAGTCTGGGGGGACATGGCAGTGCGGACGGTAAAAAACAGGGAGCCTGGCGGTGCGGAGGAATCCGGGTTTAGTGGGTTTGTGAGTCTCACACTAGTAACGCAGGCTGCTGGTGGCGCATGTGCATCATGCATTCCTGAAATCTCTCAGAAAAAAGTGAGAACAAGTGTCAGTAAGCTTGAATACTCTCTGCACTTTGCTGCTTCTGCTAGGGCTAACGCGTGTCCAAGGGAGAAGTAGTGCAACGATTTTCGGTCCAGCGCTGTGCACTCCACTGCATGGTACTTGGCACACCTCTGCAGGCAGAACCGGCAGATGCACAACTCGTACTCCTCGTGAAAGGTTGCGTTTGAACATACCAGGTAGTGATAACCATGCACTTTGTACCTGGTGTATACGTGGCGATTGTCACATGCAGGACCAGACCAAAGGTGGAAGGTATTGAAAACGTCGAAACCACCGACCTCCCGTCTGGCCTGTTCGACTTTAGCTTCCCACTCCGAAATAAAACATTCGTAAGGTACTGTACGCGGCATCTTCGGCCTTAGTTGGATTGTTTCAGCAGCCGGTGGGCAGCCTGACATGAGATACACAAAGCGGCTTCTCGCTCGGATAGGCAAGCAAAGCACCTGCTTCATATATAATGAAAAACACTATTCAAGCTGGTTAAAATTTGCCAGCGTGAGGTGGTTCCACACCCTGTCAACCGTACATCAGCCCCGGAACAATCTTAAGCATGAAGCAAGAAGAGCCTCACTGCTGAGAGAACGGACAGTCTTCGGACATTGCCTACTTCCCCGTAAAGAGAGACAAGTGCCTTCCGTACTGTTTCGTTTACGTGCGCTGTGAACGTCGTTCCTGTATAATGAACCCGAAGGCCAAGATACTGGAAAGAGTTGACAAACTCCAATGGTTGGCCGCAGCAACGTATAACGTCTCTGGCAGCCAATCGACCTCCACGCCTGAATTTTATGGCTTTGGTCTTCCTTGTGTTTATCTCAAGTCCCTTCGAGACAAGGAACGCCTCTATCATAGAGGTAATGCGCTTTATGGCACCTAAATCGAGGTGAGCGACCACGATATCATCTGCATACATCACCACTACGGCTTTTTGGTACTCCTGTCGGACGTAAGCGACGAGGTCAGCAAGGAAAAGTGTAAACGAGACGCAGCTTAGCAGGTCTCCTTGCCGAGTTCCCACATTTTGCTTAATCTCTAATACAACCTGCTCACCGTTTACCAACAAGGTGTCCTCCTCAAAGAAACTTGCTGTTACACCCAGGAGAGAGCCACCCACTCCTGCTCGTTGGAATGCTTCAACCAACAGACGGCGAGGGGCTTTGTCAAAGGTTTTGACGCAGGCATTAAAGACTGCATACAGATCACCTATAGGTTGTGCCACAGCTCGCTCGATAGCTGACTGGAGAACATGGATTGCATCACGGGTGCCTCGGCCCGAATTGCTCCGGTGGAAGTGCCTTTTCAGCCACCCGCTCAATCCGTCGAATAACCAACTTACAGAAAATCTTCTTCCATGTGAGTTCTGACGCCACTCCAGGATAGAGATTTGGATCCTGCTTGTCATCACCATGCCTACCCTTGAACAGAAGAGAAAGCCTGGCGACATGCCAGACTTTAGGCGTCCGCCCCCTCTTTATAATTTCGTTAAAGAAATCACAAAGAGTTTCTGCCAAGAGAGGAAGTGACTGGATCCAATGCTCATAGCAGACCTAATCGGGCTCTGAGCTCTTTCTCTTCGGGAGTGACCGTAGGACCTGGCACACCTCCTCCACCCCGAAAGGCAGATTCATGTTGTGCTGCTCCAGTGTAAGCGGATGCTGTACGATTGGAGATACGGCCGCAACGTCACGATTGAATAAGAGATATTAGTTCGGTGGCTCTTTACCTGCCCGTCACTAAGCGGGTTCACCGCCCTACGAGGTCGCACGACGTAAGCTGAAGGCTCTCGTTCTGCCCTTTCGAGCAGCCATCGTTCCTCCCGCCGTGCGTGTTTCCTCTTATGATCATAGCAAAGTCATATATAAGCCTTTCTACGCTCAAAGTAGTCCTGCCTGGCTTGCAGTGATGATGGTGCTCTGGTTCTTGCTTGGCACATGAGTCCGAGCACTTCACCGTGGGCGAGTTAGCAGGCTTGAAAGTACCACGGGCGTGATCTCTTTTGCCATAACCTTTCCACTTCACTGCACTTCTCATCGTTCTCTCCAACTGATCACAAGTGGAATCGATGTCAGGGCTTACCTCAAGACCGCCCACCGCTCTGTCCAAAAGAAATAGATTAATCCGTCTCATTGCAGACCAGCGCGGCAGGTTATGTCGGTCTCGCCAAATACCGGGAACATCAACAACGGCCAACACTGGTTGGTGCTTTCGGGCCACTTCATCAAGAACATCGAAGCTTTCAATTTCACGGCTGACAAGGTTGTGAAACAACAGGTCGATGGTGCTGCTTCCATTGTGACTTTTCACGCGCGTTAGCACACTTCAGACCAATATTTTCCATCACCTCCGCTTATGTCATCTGTTGCGCTGCCCCTCTGCATTCGATGTTTTGTCTTGTTGTCTCGTCGTTTACGAGACAACAAGTTTACAACAAAGCCATCGTCGTCTGCCTTCTCCTCCGGTTGTGGATCAGCTGGATTTGCTGTCGGTGTTGTTGTTACCGCGGCTGGTAACGTTGCTGTACCACCACCCGGTGGTTCTATCTCAACAACAGTGCCGTTACTGTCATTACTCAACTCTGCAGACGCCCAGCTTCTCTTGGCGCCTGCGCGGTTGTTTTTGCTCTCTCTAGCAGGCTCTCTCGCCCTTGCCTCGGAGACACCTCCTTCTCTGCTGTCTGCTAGCCTTGCTTTCTTGTTCTTCCGCGTTGTCCGCGTTCCGCCGCATTTCTCCACGCTAACTTTGTCACTTAGCGCGGAGTTCAAACCCCGTGTAAGCGTAAGGGGTGCGGCAAACTGTTCTTGCGAGATTGCCTCGATTTTGGCAACCCGCTCTTGCAGTTCCGTGTGTGCTAACCACAGTTTCACGAAGTTCCACTGTAGTTCACTCAATCGGCCGGTCAACGTACTTTGTCCTGGTTCCTCAGTGTCACAGGCTCCACAGGGAGCCGAGTGCGCATCATTGGGGAGCACGGGGTTGAGACAACCCCCGTGAAACACTTTTGAGCAGCCTTGGCTGCACACAACCAGTTGTTCACCCGTTTTTAACGAGAGCGCACACTTCGAACACCCTAGACTAAATGCCTATATATATATATATATATATATATATATATATAGAAAATATTGTGATGATTTATTAATCATTTACAATACGTTTGCACACTCGGCAGTGCTCGCCTTAATAAAAATGGTGGTAAAAAGGTGTCACGTGAAGTTAAGAGTCAGTTGTCCGTGTCCTTGCTTGATGGTAGCCCCCGCTCTTATGGACCCGGTGCGAGCGGTATATCCTCAAGGTTCCTTGCAAAGTTAAAACGGTGAGATCCATAAGATTCCTCTTCGTGACGCCTAGCCCCAAGAGCGTCCTCGCAGATTCGGAGTCCCATACACCACTCATAGAGATAGTGATGGATCCGAATCTGCGAGGTTTTTGCGGGTCGGGGAGCGCCGCTCTTAGGAACTCGACGTCATATTTGGCGATCTTGTCTTGCCGTGCTTTTGCCAGGTCCCGGTTCGGGCCGCAAACCTCGGCATCTAAAACCCAGACCTCGGTAGGTGTTGTTATTACGAGGTCGGGCTTTAGACCCGGTGCGCCCGGTCGACGGAATACTCGCTCACGAACCACCTCATGACCCCTTTCGCCTTGCTTTCTTGTTCTTCCGCGTTCCGCCGCATTTCTCCACGCTAACTTTGTCACTTAGCGCGGAGTTCAAACCCCGTGTAAGCGTAAGGGGTGCGGCAAACTGTTCTTGCGAGATTGCCTCGATTTTGGCAACCCGCTCTTGCAGTTCCGTGTGTGCTAACCACAGTTTCACGAAGTTCCACTGTAGTTCACTCAATCGGCCGGTCCACGTACTTTGTCCTGGTTCCTCAGTGTCACAGGCTCCACAGGGAGCCGAGTGCGCATCATTGGGGAGCACGGGGTTGAGACAACCCCCGTGAAACACTTTTGAGCAGCCTTGGCTGCACACAACCAGTTGTTCACCCGTTTTTAACGGGAGCGCACACTTCGAACACCCTAGACTAAATGCCTATATATATATATATATATATTTATATATATATATATATATATATATATATATATATATATATATATAGAAAATATTGTGATGATTTATTAATCATTTACAATACGTTTGCACACTCGGCAGTGCTCGCCTTAATAAAAATGGTGGTAAAAAGGTGTCACGTGAAGTTAAGAGTCAGTTGTCCGTGTCCTTGCTTGATGGTAGCCCCCGCTCTTATGGACCCGGTGCGAGCGGTATATCCTCAAGGTTCCTTGCAAAGTTAAAACGGTGAGATCCATAAGATTCCTCTTCGTGACGCCTAGCCCCAAGAGCGTCCTCGCAGATTCGGAGTCCCATACACCACTCATAGAGATAGTGATGGATCCGAATCTGCGAGGTTTTTGCGGGTCGGGGAGCGCCGCTCTTAGGAACTCGACGTCATATTTGGCGATCTTGTCTTGCCGTGCTTTTGCCAGGTCCCGGTTCGGGCCGCAAACCTCGGCATCTAAAACCCAGACCTCGGTAGGTGTTGTTATTACGAGGTCGGGCTTTAGACCCGGTGCGCCCGGTCGACGGAATACTCGCTCACGAACCACCTCATGACCCCTTTCGCGGAGAAGACGCGCCACGCGATCACAGACGCCGTCATGTCTCTTTATGGTTTGTTTGTGTGTTGTATCGCACATCTGAGCGACATGAGCCAACGTCTCAGGCGCATGACACCCGTGCCTACAACGTTTGTTGTAGCCCGGGCGTCCCCTGGCCAATCTGGCACGCGTTGGTAGTGCGTTGATCCTGAGCTTTAGTAAGTTTAAATACTCCTTACCAGATAAGTAGGGCATACCCTTAATCCAGTAATGTACAAAGGGCGTTTCGTGTGCTTTTTTAAAATGTGCCCCATCGAACGTGTTGTGTAGTTGTTGAGACCAGTAGTCGGTCTCTTGTGTAGCGGTCTCAATGGAGGTTCCCAAGCGCTCGCAAAGAA
Source organism: Dermanyssus gallinae (assembly GCA_003439945.1). NCBI lineage: Eukaryota > Metazoa > Arthropoda > Arachnida > Mesostigmata > Dermanyssidae > Dermanyssus > Dermanyssus gallinae. The sequence goes on along the minus strand of QVRM01000247.1, from coordinate 9,070 downwards.
GTCTTGTTTTCGCAAGATCTTTTTTAAAGTGCTCGGTGGATATATATATATATATATATATATATATATATACATTATCTAATCCTCTAGATAGACCATCATGACTCATATTGTATGCTTAGTGGATCACGAACCAGGTAAACCAATTCGAAGGATTGCGACAGAGCTGATTCGGCTCCATCATGTCTTTGTGGCTACTTAAGTAACACATTAGTCTATATTGTTCTAAACCTCCCAGTTTTACAACAGCGTGTGCAAGACCTGCTGAGACGTTCAGTTTGACTGCACTCTAAATTAAACAAATTCTACAAGGCATGAGCAACGGATTAACAGTATCCTCTTGCTAGCGTTTGTGAGTTCTCTTATGGTAATGTTGTACTTTGCAATTTTCTACATCGTCGTAATTATCAACGCTTACCGAAGCAAAGATAGGAAGATCTTGTAGCGGCGATGACTTAGACGGCTAACGCATCGTTCAAAGCGAGGCATTGCTATGATGATTAAGAGAAAATCGCAAGCTCGAGCCCTGGACTTACTAGTTGTAGTTGTTAGACGTGGTTGTCATTGCTCTTCTGCTACATACCTTTGCTGGAGAAAGTTTATATAAATATAATAACGAGAACGCGACGACGGTAGATGCAATTAGACACTATTGTGCCACAGGCAACTTGGCCCAGTAAGAGCGCCTAAAATATTCCGCTAAACGGAGCGCCTAAACGGAGCGTTATAAAACAAGATCGTTTAGTGATTATGTTCTCGTTTTTAATCGCAATGCATTTTCCTAGAATACAGTAATCTTTAACGCATGCTTAGTTGTAGCTATCTTTTTGTTACATGCCGCGGGCACAGCATACACACAGCGACTGTACTTCATTCGTAACGAAGGTTTCAGGTAACAGATCACTTGCTTCTCTCTGTGGTGTATTTCCACCGTACTGAAGCTAAGCTAGAATTGGGGCACGTCGATATCTGCTAAGTATTTGGCGTATTCGTTCTGCAGACTTTTTGCTGTCTTTATCGGTGCTACAGTGCTTCGTAATTGTTCGTGTCGTACCAAACTCTAGGATTACGGAAAGTGCGAGAACTGCCAAATTTTGCGATCGGCTGCTGACGTTTAGAGGTAGTGGCTCAGACAAGGTATTACGCGATTCTGTGTCTGAGGGAGTGAGAAGGAATCCGGATTTAGTGAGTTTGCGAGTCTCACATCATTTGCTGCTAGTGACACATGTGCATCATGCATCTTGTGTCTCTGAACCTGCTATTTCAACGGAAAGAAACACAATCGGGTTCTCTGCTCTAAATGCGTGCAACAGCCCGCAGCTGATAACATGATTATGATGCGATTGGGCCGATTGGCTTAGAAGAGATCATCAAGACTGACTTAAGGTGCAAGCTGCTTATGTTCGATAACATGATCGGGTCCCGCGACTGGGAGCAAGTAAACTTGATCACCACTACTGTTCTATCATCCAATGCAGTAAAGGAAGGAGAGAGTTCTATTATCCAATGCAGTATAGGAAGAAGAATAACAGGAAGTGGAAATCCGTGCAAACCATCAACAATGCTGATTAGTCTGATTCAAGGTGGGTAAGGTTCTCCCCAATCTTCGAAGAGCGCTTGGCCCTGGGGCAAGTCGCACGCCAATTTCCTCAAAGGGGAAAGCAGACCTTATTGGGTATGACATTGGCAGTGACTAAGGGGCTCTGGTCTGATCAGGGTAACGCGCTAGCCCTGCTAAAACGTAGCGCCTTGCCTTGAAATTGAACACGTGGAAGCATTGACAAAGAGCCATTTGATGGATTCAGCGATCTTCGAGTTGCTGTCCTGCAATAAGGAAACGCTAGCTGTACTGGGAAACCAAACAAGGGACTGTGACGTGGCGACAAAACTGGACAGGTAGTTTGCGCTTCACGTTCTCTGGTGAGTGAAGGACAGAGCGGAGCGCATAACCGGGTTTTTTGAGTACACAATATAAACAGATAAAAGTCATCACTACAAGCAAAATCATGTTGTCGGCTGACCATCGTTAGCGTGTGGACAAATTATTTAGCTGACGTGTGGCGAATCTGTAGCGCACTACACCAAGCCGTAAGGCACTGTCATGGTGGGGCGTTGAGAACTATCGTTAACCATTTATAATTAAAACACTTTTAATGCATAGACCAATTAATAAATGCACCCGTATTACATTTTATTAGTGTTTTTAATAATATGCATGCTCTTCGTGTTTACATAAATCTCATAGTGTGTCAAATACCATACATAGCCTTATTCAAATATAATTTGTTTGCTGTCCTATTTTCATTCGCGCTTTCATGGCAGCACACCTAACTATATATATATATATATATATATATACTATATATATATATATATATATATATATATATATATATATATATATATATATATTTATATATTATTTATAATAAATTATATGTATTGATATTTATTATGTAAATCAAATGATATATATTGATTATAAATAGGCACATCTAAAACATACACAAAGCGTGTTCATCTTCGTTTACACTATGTTACACATTAGATTCTATATATATAAAGATAGATTCTAAACTTCCTTTATAATTACTTGAAATGGTCTGATAGGACTCGACGCGAAATGTGTACCCCAATTCAGGCGCGTTAGCTCTCAGACTGATCTATTTCGTATAGCTAAAACAATAATTCAATCTAAATTCGAAATTGGCAGGAACTCATTGTAACTAAGGGCGAAGTTCTGGACCCGGTGCCGGGATCGGACTCACTCTGAGTACCATGAAGGATACCGTGATATGATGGAGAAAGGAAAATGTGCCGTGACAGGGTACAATTGCCTTTTTTCATCATATCACGGGTTACGCGTGGATGACGCACTACGACGCTGAGTAATAGCGTATATATTCGATTCTATATGTACGATCGGCACCGTGGTCCGCAGATTCGGCAGCGTAGTCGGCAGCGTTCTCACCTGCACACTATACGCCACAAACCGCCGTGAAAAATGAGCAGGCTCAGGGCTGATGATAATGAGCAGCGATAATTAGTAGGTAATAGGAACATATTCATAGATAATACCCATTCACGGTATGGGTGTGCGCGTATGAGATTGTATGAGGCGTCGTGTTCGGTGGATGCTGGTTCATCTGCTGTTGTAACGCGGACCACGTTGCTCTATGGCAGAGAAAGACATAGAGAGAGAAAGATCCGCAATGCGAGATCACGAGCACGTTTCTGGCCGTCTCTTCGTGGTGTGTCTTGGGTCACGCTTTTCGTGACAGACACGATCAGACCGGTCGACGGCCTGGAACGCGGGTCGACGCCGCTTTGCCACGCTTGCTGAGGAGGCACCCCCTCCTCCGCGGCTTAAAAACATTCTTTCGGGAGGCTGACCCTCAGTCAAGATTGAACGTCCACGGGACTGCTTTTCGCCTAATTGCTTCATAGACGGACGACCCCATAAATACAAATGTGCGACGGTGGGCCTTGAACCCGCACTTGAACCCCTGCTATGTGTCTCCTCCGGTCGTCGCGAGGCGCAGACGCATGTCACCCACCACGCCACCGGACTCGACCCTTCCGCGGCTTAGAGGACGCGAGTGCGCCGGCGTACCCTGGTCAATACTTCTTCGGCGTCTATGCAACACGGTGTAGTCTCGATAGTTGTACGTGTTCTGGGGCAACCGATGCTGTTGATAGTGGTGTTGACGCTGGGATTGCTGCTGCTGCTGCTGATAATAATAGTGAGCTTGTGACTGATGCTGGCCGACACCGGAACGCTCGTGGCCTACGGAACTTTGGTAATAGGTGGCCTGCAAGTGAAGCGCGAAGACTTATGTTAAGCATCAGAGCAAGCATGATAAATAGAAAAAGGAAGAACAAAAAACTATTCTGGCTTTGAGCCAATATGCTGCTTATGGTTGTCTGTTTGAGGCAATAGTTGTTGTTTTTTTGCTGTTGCTAGAGATTGCTGTTGCCGTTGCTTAGATAAATGTTATTACTACAGGGCACCTGGTAAATGTTCTAAAAATTATACTGGGTACTTGGGATTTTTTTAGTCGTCGACATGCTTGTGATAGTAATTTTTTTATACCGTTGTTTGTGGAAGAATTTTCTTGACTCAAATTTCCCACCTAAACATCAACAGGATGACGCCTGCCGGATTCGATTTTTAACTTACTCGCCACTGAGCGGGGCAGATCTTTTACAAGTAGTGCCCTCTTGATATTGTTATTGTTGTGTTGACGCTTCGGCAAAAACCGTTCAATCTAATTTTATAGAAAGTTGGCTATTTTTTTATTTTATTTTTTATTTTTTTAAGATTTTCCGTAAGGCCCGTGTACGGTTTTTTCATGTCATAGCTAATGTTTAATCCACTCCGGCATTTACCTTCTGTCTAAATTGGAAACCATGCAAACCAATTTAAGAATGGCCGGTCCGGGTCTCGAACCCAGTCCTCCCGAATGCAAGGCAAAGGCTTTGCCACTAAGCCATCTTGCTCGGTTGGTATTGGTAGCTTTTCCGAGAGATTGCCTATATATATATATTTTTTTTTTATATATATAAATGATACCCTACATCGCCGAACCGATACTAACTTGAACAACAGGCTTTGGGATTTGTTGTTGTGTCTTCTGCTGTTGCTGCCATTGTTGATGCTGGCGTTGCTGTAATGGATACGCTGTGGGTGCGGCCCACCAGAACGTGTTCGCTGGCTGGACCGAGGGAGGAGCGTTTGCTGACAACGATGACGGCGAGATGCCGACTGGAGCTGACCAGGTGTAGGTGGTGGCAAAGTGATGCTGTTGCTGTTGCTGTTGCTGCTGCGGCTGCTGCTGCTGATGTTGCTGTGGTTGCTGGCGGTTAAAGGCGTGACTTTGGACTACGTCCGCCACGAAGTGCGCCACGCCATGGGCTCCAACGGAGTAATGCGTGACAGGAAGTGACCGGAGAGCGGCCAGCAGGGTAATGCGTGATTCCTGCTGCTGCTGTTGCTGTTGCTACTGGGGTGCGCGAACACAACCCGTCGTCGCAGTAAGGATGGGACGCTGGACATGCGCTGCACGCAGGCCCTTCGATATACATTTCGCCTCCAATCACATTGCCACTAAACGAATAGTAGCATACACACACACACATATTTATATATATATATATATATATATATATATATATATGTATATATATATATATATATATATATATATATATCGTATCATATACGCTACGCTTGTGTCGTTTATTGCGTTTGTTGCATATCCGACTGACAAATAATAAATGTGTGATGGCAGATTATTTAAATATTCAAATGTACACACAGTGATTCTAGTCTTTAGAATTAAGTTTAGCTACCTGTCTTCTTTTGTGCAGATCGTTGTTATAGCACGTCACGCGTAGGAAGTATGATGTTTATAACGTCTTTTCTTATTGCCCTGTTCCTCCAATCCGCCAGTGCAACCATTATTTTCTCAGGAATTTTGCTGGGTTTAACACACTGGACCTAACCCCCTGTGTGATATATTTCGTTTCGGAATGACTAAACACCAATTTTGTTATGAATGGCAAACAACCAACACAAGTCAGCACAATGCCTAAAATAAGCTCGACATTTTTTTCGAATTTATGCGAAATACCTGTTCTGAACAAATTAAGCCCCGCCACATCGACTGGGGTCGGAGGTGCTCACGCCACCGAGGTGGGACACATCTAGGGGACGCGTGAATTATGTACAGCCGTCTTTACTTACCCTTCACCATAATCGCAAGTACGGAGATCGCTCGTCGCTCCGTTTCGCGCCTCAAAGACGATTTTGCCACAGCCAACTTTCTCCGTATCTGCCCACAAAAGCTGAAGATAATAGACAAAAACTGCGTAAGCTTAATATGGCCGACGGCATCAATGATCAATCGTACTCTTAGCAGTTGGATTAGCACCGTAACGATTTTGGCTAGCGACTGGTGCTACATATATATATATATATATATATATATATATATATATATATTATATATGTTATCAGTTATTTAAGGAACCAGGTGTACCTGAGTGAGGTGACCGATAGTCTTAAGGTCGTGCCCACGAAGCTTCCAAACCACGACCAAATGAGTTGGCTCTCAGCTTTGCGGCTTCATCACGGCCCCACAATTCCTCGACGACGTCTGCCCACGAATCTGGCAATAATTCTTGACACCCATACTCGGTTGATGTAGATATTTTGACCTACGTCCGGATACGTGCCTGTAAAAAATGCAAAACCGTTACCCGCACACCCGCCGTGTGTTGCGCAGGTCATGAACAGTTCTGCAATTGCATTGTATTTCATACTGAGATTTGACTTGGTACCGACAAAGTCATGCTGGCTATTTTACACTTGTCGCTTTATACAATATATATAAATATATATCTATAGATATATTTTTTTTTTATATATAGTATATATATAAATATATTATGAATATATATATATATATATATATATATAGATATATATATATATATATATATAGATATTATATATATATGATATAAGGGTAACTAGTTATAAAACTTGTGTGTGTGTGGGCTAGTATGCTAGTCATGGTTGTTGATTGAATTATCTCTGACCCATGCTCATGGAGAATAGATGATAAACCATGCCGCTAAGAGCTAGTAGCCATGCTACCACAAGAACGGTTGGGGAAACCCTAGATATCTCCATACGTTGAGATCGATTCAAGCTCACAGGGGACGGAGGGCAGTCTAAAACTAACAAGATAGAAATTTATAGGTCTACTGAATGCATGCATGTTTACCTATTTATGCAGTAATGCCAGCAAGCCGGCGAAATGAATATAACTCGGAAGTGTCCCACAGTCTGAATGGAAGCTTCAAGCATACAGTTAAGCTGCAACGAAATAAATTCTGAGATTACCGGTGGTCCGTTCGTCGGGTTGATCATGTTTCAGTTGACACGTGACTTCAACGTGGGCTTGTGCGTTGTTTGCTAAATCATCGTCCCACTCCTGAAACAGACCGCATGCTTACGTGAGCTGAGCGTCCGATAAATCGAATTTCCTTTAGCGAGCAGGTGCCTGCTAATTTAGGCACGCTTAAGCACGCGTAGTAAGAAGATACGCGTGAACAAGCGTGAAACGATGCAACTACCAGACACCGAAAACATTCTAACATTTATATATAGATACAAGTTTATTTCACCAGAAATTGGTAGATATTACCTAAAATTCATGTCGGCTGATAACGTCTTTCACTACTGCATGCGTCGAACCAGCTTCTATTTCGTTGCATTGCAGTATGTGTGGTATCGGTCAATATTACACTTGTGCCACAATATTTACATACGCAGTCTTCAATATCAAAGCAATACTCTTTTAGGCATATACATATATATTGGTGGTAGCCATGCCAGGTAAGTCTGCAGAGTACTACCCGTCTGTTCACTTGCATTCCCTGTTTCCAACTCGGTCTGTCGTGAATGCAGCACCGTCAGTGAACCTCTCTATGGCAAAGCTCAAATTACGCAACATTTGTATGCCAGTAGTGTATACTGTGTATGTATATAGATAGACGTTAGCATTGCTATGTCCTCTAGCTGCTACTGTCCAGTCGTACCAGTAACTTCATGTTGGCGGCCGAGGGAAGTCCATAGCGTCGAAGCAGGCCCTTGGCGGCCTCACGTCGAATTCGATTGTGGGCTTGTAGAATCTCTTGACGCTCTTGGTTAGCCAGGCGGTGATCGTCGACAATGTGGCACGATGGGTTACGTTGCCGACACGTGATATGACCATGGTGCAGAGCTGATTGGCGACACGTATAACGTGCCTCTACGACACAGATTGTCGCAAGCAACATCAGCAGCAGCAGTAGCAACAGCGGCGGCGGCGGCAACCCTTGGCGCGCTAAGCGGCAAACTCCGCTGCGTCGATTTGGATTTCCTGTGATGATAAAATTAGTACCTTAATGAATGAAAACACCAGTGCACCAACCGCAACAACAGTAACATTCGTAACGGCCACAGCGAGAACAGCAACAACAACAACAGCAGCAGCAGCAACGACAACAACAACAATAAATGTGTATGTCTTAATAGAAAATCATTTATAAATTAACAATTTAAATTATCTTGAATTTCCAATTGTGTCCCTGAGCATATATTTATATAGCAAAATGAGACTTTCCTACAATACGTATATGTATATATTGCAATTTAGTCTCATATGTATATGTATATATATATATATATATAATTTTCATTTTAAATATTTTTTGCGGCTTGTGATTGTACTACTTACCCGTACTCGCGCATTTTATCTTGTTTTGTCCACAGGTTCTCGCACCTATACCCCTGCAAAACAGAATTTGTTTGAAATGTATATATATATATATATATATATATATATGTATATATATATATATATATATATATATATATATATATATATGTATATATATATATATATATATATATATATATATATATATTGATTTATTATTCGCTTGACATACACATTTCATTTTCTTGTACCTGTAGTCCCTCTTTTTGTCCCACCCTCCCTGCATTCCCTTCTGTTGTATCTTCTGCTCGTGTATCTGATGCTTCTGTTGTCCCATCCTGCCTGTATCTGCCAGATAACAATGTCTCAAGTATTTATCCCACCTGTTTGAAAAATCAAATTCAAGGATCGCATTTCAGGCGGCCCGATGGCACTGGATCCATGTCTCTGCAACCCTCCAGTTTTTCGTTTTTCTATCCCCTGCTTGCGTATCGCCTGCTTTAATCATAGTTGGCCTACCACCGTACCAATCACGCCCTATTGCCAATTGGGCGAGCCGTTATTACGGCACCCACCAGTGTTTACATGCTCAATTCAAATGTCTAGTACACGCAAGCTAAACTTTGCTTTTGCCTAAAACTTGATATGCGTAAAAAGAGTAACTTCTCTCTCTCTGTATATATATATATATATATATGCATCGGTACTGCACAATAGCTTAGCCATCTGTGCTGCAAATTAAAATGTGTACAGAAATCGCAACCACAAATAACGCTTTCTTCTTGCAACTCCTATCCCCG
>QVRM01000246.1:0-38236 GCA_003439945.1 Dermanyssus gallinae | reverse complement strand
AATGAGTGAGCTATTTAACAATGCGTTTGTACTGTGTACTTTGATCCTGTGTACCTTATTGTCGTATAAAGTGTATCAGCTAGACTGGCGTTTGCTCCTTAAGCGTAACTCAATATCCCTAACAGGCAACTAAGCGCAATATTGTGAGTGAATTGTTATAACGCTTATAATTTATAGTCTGAATGCACCCACTGGCGGCATTGTTCCAACAGTTCCAATGCAGTAATACACTTGTACAAGCGTTCTGCTGAACCATCCGTTGCGTTTTATTGGAAAAAAAAACGAGACAAAACTTTGGCATGTAAGAAATATTCCTCCATTGTTAAAAATTTGTTGTTTTGCTTGTCTACCAGTCGTGGTGGAATACGGGTATTTCGCCACATTTCGACACATTCTTATCAATAGTACGCTGCTGGTACGGTACAGCCCAGCTGTAGCGACGCAAAATGTGTCTCTAGTAGGTCCATGTTGTAGCGTCGGATGAAACGCCTCGATGTAGAAGCTGACATGTATGAGAGCATCACACACATAAGCACAAAAAAAGCATTCCTAGAACAAAGATTAGGTCTCTCGGTGCGCCACGTGCCCCGAGAGCAGGACGCGCTTGCGCACATCCTTCTCATGTCCGCTTGGGTGGCCAAGGCTTTGAGTCGGCCAAGTCCCTGATCTCAGCCGTACCCTGTGACCAGCTCCGCCTGCGTGTTGCCTACCAGTTGTGTGGCGACTGTCTTTCTCTCTCTGTCTTGCGCGAGCGCGCGCTCTCTCTCTCTGTGTGTCCCGTTTCTGGTTCGCTTTTCAACTCCTTGTCCTTGATATCATGCACTTTGGTTCTCCATCACGTACGCACCCTTCTCTCGCTCTCCCTCGTCTTCACACTTTATATCTATGTATGTATCTGTTGTCTGTCGTCGTCTTCTTTCTTCTGCAGCAGCAGCGTGTCGATGTCGTGCCGCAATCGTGCAAACGTGTCTCCGAACGCGTTTTCGATATCTTTCAACTACAGCATGGGCCGCTCGTATTCCCCCTACCGCTGCCTTAGCGTCGCCGTCGCTGCCGCCATGGCCCGGGCAACGGTCGTCCGCTCGTCCGATAATGCCAGCACTGGTGGGGGGTAACCACCCCCGGGGCTGACGCGACACCACCCTTGGACGCAGGGTAACGGGAGGGACTGCTGATGATGGCTGCTGCTGCCGCCGCCCCGTCTCATCCGTGCCCAAAGAAGAAAACGCGGGGGGGGGGGGTAGAGGGGAAGAGGGCGCGCCCTCGAGAAATAAGGGAGAAGGGCGGAATATACCCCTGCAAGGGAGCGCACGAGCGGGCCCAAATCTAGCCTACCAAAGGAGACATACCGGCCGGCCTCGCGTGAAGACATCGCCAAGGCGAGTTAAGTCTTCTTCCTTCGTTGGCGGAGATGGTGGGTGGAGAGGCGACAGCCGACCGACTGTATACAAGGAGAACTTCCTTTTAAGCCCTCGGCCAGCAGCCCTTGTTCTCGGCAGCGGTACCAACAGCAGCGGCAGCAGCGACCAAGGAGGAAGACGCGCGCCTAGATATGAAGGACCGACTAGGAGCTAGAAAGAGGCGAAGACCGCATGACAGAACGACCGGCACGCCAGGGGGTAGCCGGCATTAAGGCATCTTGGAGAGAATATCTCCGTCGTCTCCCGTCGGCGTGCTTCGAGATCGGCCGTAACGCCGCCCTTCACTGATTTGCCTAAGGGAGTTGCGTTGGTGGTGGGCAGTTCAAGGCAAAGTTGAATACCGTAGTTTATAGCGTATTTCAATAGCGCTAGGGGAGCACGAGAGAGAGAGAGTAAACGAGAGGAGGAAATGCACAGAGATGTTATACGTTGCAGTCAGTAGTAGCAGAAACGGCGGCATAAGTAGGCAGTTATAAGGCCCCCTTGCCTCACGAACGTCGCACCTGCGTCAACGGGTGCTTGGTCCTCCGTACAGTCTGTAGTTTGGGTTGCATCCGACTATCCGTGTTCGCTCATGCTTCGTTTATTTTTTAAGGTGGGGCCAGACTATAAATATATGTATATATTTATATATATATATTATATATATATATATATATATATATATATATATACCTGCATTTGAACGCAATGTCATGAGATGCAATGCGTGTCTAATTCTATGCTATAAAAACCAGCAAACTAGAAATCTAGCAATTAGATATCTGTTTTATAACACGAACGCTTCCATGCATTTATATTGTCGCTTTAAGTGATAAAACATGCTCTGATTAATAAGGGTGGGCGCTGTCGTCCTCGGGAGATTGTATTTTTATTTTCCACAGCAACGGAGTGTAATGTCAGCAAGTGGTTGAGTTTGAACCAGTTAAGTTTGGAAAGTGCAGGGTGCCCTTTGGGAGTAGGATTCAAGAAATATGAATAATATTACTTTCGCCTTCAATGTTGAGTATTTTCTCTTATCCAGTGTCTGCAGAAAAAAGTCTCAAGATACGTCCGCAAAATGCCTGCAAAATGAAGTGCTTTGCAGATCTGGGTTTAGTATGTTACTCCTTTCCTCATTGCTTCAAAGATTTCAGATGCGATTCCAGATCGTTTGATGTCGTGCGGCTTATGGTCCGTAAGAGGACATGGTCAATGAGGCATTCGTATTAATGAAACGCTGATACTTGTGTAGCACTGTTGGAGCTAAATGTAATAAATTGACCTTTAAAAGTTCCTGTTCTTGGCACTTTTCCGGAGAGCGAATCGACGGCTCACCAGATACGCGGCCTCACCTTCGGTTCTCGGTCCTTCGGTTGCTTTGAAAGTAAGTAAAGCTGGTCATTTTGTAGGGGGTAATCATTGTTAGATTACTATGTCTTTGTGGCACAAAAGATGTGTCTCTTGCTTATGTTGCTCAAAAGAGAATTCAGATTCTAAGGCAAATTTAGAAATGTATTTCATATATATATACGGTGTCTTTATAGTTAATGATGCATATACTAGCACCTCGTCCTATATCTGTTGATGAACACTATCTCATAGAGAAAATTCTAAATACAAGGTTTTTTAAGATTTTTTAATGCAAAAAGTTATGGCGGTTTCTGAAGCTCTCCAAACAGTCAAAGCTGATATCTCCTCCCAATGAATTCCAAAGTAAGCCGAATATATGGTAATCGGAATGAGCAATATTACGTCTATGAGCTGGGTACGGCATTATATCCCATGAGAAATCTAGCAACATGGGGACTATCGTAGATATGCTTGTGGACTGGTGTTAGCCTGATGAATTAGGAAAACGAATCTACTATAGCACAGTTTGGGCCCGATGGCACATTACTTGTAAGAGTGAGGTTGTAGTAGATATCCATTTATCATCTGTAAAATGCAAGTTTCTAAAAAAATGATGTTACATTATTGTGCACTATAAAAGCGTTTGAACCATCATCTCACTAGGTAGAATCGCATACTGTTTCGGCGGATAGACAATGCAAAAGCGGAAGTGGCTGCACTGGGTCTTCGTGGATTCTAAAAATGCATACTTTTTGTGAATTGGACTTCATAGTGCCATGTTTGGTTAGTTACAAAAAGCACGCGCTGCCGAATCGAGAGCGTTCAAAAACTTGGTTCGCTAAAGCACAGACTACGACAATAGTCAATAGCAGACGTATTTTGTTGACATCATTGATTGAAGCGTATACTGTATAGGCTGATATATATTATATATAGAAATGTCTTAACGCTTTGATAACCACACAGTTTAGACGCTCGTAATAGGCTCAGTCGGTGTCGGTGGCTCAGTAATCCTAATGGCCCCATCGTCATTGCGTCCTCATCATGGGACTTAGAGGCTGGAGGAATGTAGCAGCAGGACAATGTGCAACCAGGTTCAACACAAATAACCAGCAAGACTGGGGTTCATATTTGCGATAGTCTATCTGTTGTTCATAGTTGCCATGGCAACGCCCCGTTTCGAACGGTGCGTTAGCCCCCAAGCAAACGTCGCTACAAAGAACTATCCACGGCGACAACCCCTTCTTCCGGTCACAAATTGGGGGCTCGCTGCCCCGAACGCCGCTGTAATCGCGGATGCAGAGCTGGTCTTCACCAAACGCACGGCGGTATTACTCGGTCTTCCATAAGTAAAAGAGTAAAATCTCACCGGCGTGGCTTGGAACAACCTTTCTACCACCACGACGGTCTCCAAGCTTGCTTTCAAGGTTGCCATCGCTTTTTACTCAGCAGGCGATGTCGGGAGGGCAAGATTAACAGCAGTGGCCCGCTCGGAAGCAGAAAACGCTGGTTTCACGCCCCTCCTTCTGCCGTAGTGGGCATCAGGAAATGCACAGAGCGATTTTGATTCCGAATCGTCGAGTCTCACACCTGTAATCATGTCAAGCCCGCGCGAGAGCACAGGACGGTGTGGTCTCGTGTCTGTGCGAGGCACCGGCAGAGCCAAGACATCTTACAACCAATGATACAGTTGCAGGGATCATCAGATGGGACCTTGTGAATGTATGAAGCACAATGATAAGCACGACATTTAGTCGATTGTCTTTTAAAAACTTAATAAATGCTACAACAACACGAGAGAAAAAAGAAAAACAAGACAATATGTGAAACTGGGAGTCAGGACTCATGGTGACGTACGATTAAGTTTAGAAAACGGAAAGAGGCACCGTTGAAAGCGCTCTATGAAAACGGTGGCGCAAAGTAAATCTGCCCAGACACAATGTGAAGATCACCGACAAATGAGCACAGGATACATCGTAGGGACCATATCAGAGCAGGAAAGGAAAGATCCAAACAAGTTCTTTGAAGAAGTCCTGAATGAAGAAGGAGAAGCGAATAGCAAGGCCGAAGCGGGAGAGGCTGATTATCAGATTAACATAAAAGGGGCCTAACAGACCAGGATGCGAAGAACGCTTTAGACCTACAGCCTATAAATGGTATTTATGAAATAAACAAGCCGAAAAGAAGCCATGCGAGGACAGTGTGAATCCTTATGAAACGGAAAAGAAAAACTATATATATATATATATATAATATATATAATAGGAAATAGGCGATCAGTATATTCTAGATTCATCTATGGTTTTCCCTTTCACCAGGATTCACACTGTCCTGCAACATGGCTTCCTTTCGGCTTGTTATTTCATAAATACCATTTATATCTGGCTGTACGTCTAAAGCATTCGTTGCGTATATATATATATAATTTCTGAAATTGGATGTCTCCCATTCTTGAGGAGCTAATCTGTTAAAATAAACAATTTTTTCTGACTGTTTGTTTTGTACATGTCCTCTCCAGACGAGCCGAACCCACGGTTACAGATTTGTCTAACGGGTATCCGGGTCGTTACAAGACAAGGTATTTACCCTGCACAAGAAATGTACTCTACTTTCTCCACGAAAGACAGCATATTCTGAAGTATCTTGAACAAATCGAGTCTCCCCTGAAACGACACATATTCAATAAAGATAAAGTTACATCTCGCAAACTGCAACCCAGATTCCAATATCGTTTAGTTTGCTTTAATTTATGATATACTGTTCTAAAGTCGAAGTAAAACTAGATACGTTACATATTATTATATATACATATACATTTGTAAAGAAACATAATTATATAACAGTAACATGTATGTACATGGATTATATCTTGTCTAGGAGTGACAGCGAAATTACTAATTTCTAACGTCGGCTGGCGAACTGCTAATAGTCGTACGGAATAACTTACCACCATCTATTTGGTTCCAAAATTATTTTCTTGAAATTTGCATTTTTCTGAAGTGGCAAATTTCAAGGCCAATGCCGCACGCTAAACCTAAAAATTAGATATCACAGAATCTCGATGTTTGCGAATTTATTTAATACGATATTTGCCTTGGTAGCTACTCTCGTCAGGCACGAAACACGCCCGAATAATTCAGTTTCTCCATCAAACAACTCGTTCTCTTGCAAATACGTATTTTGTAAAGCAATACGTTCGGCAATCGGTATAGCAAATAATGTAATTGCACTGTCATCCCTAAACAAGATATGTTCGCTGCATTTCCATTTCATTAACACAACTACTAAAGTACTACAAGGCTATTCAGTCAGATCTGCCAATAATAAAACAGTCTTCAGTATTTCATTAAAATATGATATATATATATATATATATATATATATATATATATATATATATATATATATATGTTTATATATATATGCATACACGCGTAAGTACACATAATAATATATCTAAATGACATGCGACGTATGACATATACTATCGCGTGGTGACTTTGCACCACCTAGCATACATCGTACAAAAATCTGTCCACACAGCTGCAGAGAAATAGACTAACTCGGGCGTTCGGTGGAGAGACTAAACTCTATGCGGCCTCTATGTTGTCATCGGGAGTTAATTCGACAATCAAATTCTCAGTCGTTAGTTGCCGTCGTAGCCGACGACAGACCGATTTTCTCTCTCAGCGCCGACTTTCGACAATGGTGCTCATCTCATCGTCTTTCGCGTCGAGCGACGCACAGGCAGACATGTTCAATCGAAGAGACAAGGAGACGGACATAAGACGAACAAATAGGAAAAAAAAGAAAACTCTAGAGACAAAGAAGACACGGGCACCAACAGAGCAAGTAGTCTCGTAGCAACATTACGTAGCATGCGTAGTGTGGTAACGTCGTCACAGTATCCGTGGCAGGAAATTGTCCGGGCCATGGCCGGGCTACATACGATACATACATGGAGGCTGGGCGGCGCACCCAAGATGAAGACGGCGCACCTTTTAGTCGCTTAAGCTGTTGAGCCGACCTCCTTACCGGCCTATGAATGCGCTCAGGTAGCGCGGCTGGAGGCTAAGAAAGCGAGAAAAAATAAAAACGGCTGCAGATAGAGAAAGCGAGAAAAAATGTTAACACAGAAACACAGGTAGAAGAAAAGAAAATAAGAACAAATAAATGCAGACCGATAGGCGGCTGGCTGGCTGATGGCTGTCTAGAGCACGGCCAGTGTCAGGACAGTAGCACGACAGACGAGGAAGAGGCATAAAGGACGTCCCTTGCGCGTCCGTCCAGAGGATCGGATGAAAGCCGATGTCGAAAAAATCTCTCAGCGAACTCGCGACGTTGCTCTCGACCTGCTCTCTTCTGCCTGCCACTCTGCTCACTGCTTGTCGGGTGTCTGGCAACGGTGTTGTTGTTTGTTATTGTTGTTGTTTGTTATTATTGTAGTCCTTGTCGGCGTTGTTTTGTTGCCGACGTCACTGGCGTTGTCTTCATAAGCTACGAATATGTATCGCAGCCAACAGCGTCCCCACTATCTACAGAGCTCAACAAAAATGTATAGGTGGATAGGCGGATGAAACATGGACGGCTGGCGGCGGCAAACGTAGTACATATGTATGTTTATATATATATATATACACATATAAATATATATATATATATATATATATATATATATATATATATATATACACATATATATATATATATATATATATATATATACGTGTATCGAAATCGAAAGTAGAGGGAAGAGATAGAGATTGAGTGAGAGCGAGAGACAGATAGAGATAAATGCGATAGAATAGGATGTTCACGTTGGGGTTCGAGGCAACCCGGCAGACTGCCTGGATGGCTGGCTGCTATGGTGGGGCTAAACGATACAAACCACCACGAGGGGCGTGGACGACGACGCGCGTGCACATAAGCCGCCGGCGAGCGTTTTGAATTGAATTTGTTGTTTTTTTTTTTCGCCCGTTCGTTCGACGTTGAACTGCTGGCACCAGCCGCCGACAGCCGTCGACAGCGGGCCGGCCGGTATCATCGCCGGTTGCCGCGTCGTCAGGCGTCGACAGGCCCGATCGGCGGCCCGGGCGGGCGGCCCAGAGTCGGCCAAAGAAGTCGGGGAACCGCAACCCATCCTCAACGGTAGCCAGCCACCACCACCACCACCATCATCACCCGCACAGCTCAACAGGGAGAAAGAGACACGGTAGTAGTAGTAGTAGTAGCACTCGAACAGACACAAGAAGGAAGAGGACAAGGAGGAGAAGCAGCTGCAGCAGTAGCAGGCCCAGCTTAACGGCTTGTCTTGGACTTTGCTGTTGGCCTCTGTTCGTTTTCGGGCGCTGCTCGCACGGCTCCGCTCGCCCTGGCTGCCTACTGCGGGAAAGGTAGGAAAGCGGTAGGAAAAAGAGAAGACGCGCCAACCTGCTAAAGAACTCGATGATCGGTAGTAGCAGCATTGTCGAACGCCGACGACGACGACGGTGGCGAAAACAGGATGAAGGAAAAGAAAATGATGAAATGAAAGGGAAACAGCTAGAGACGCTTAGTCCGCCATACGGAGCAGACTACTCATGTCTGCAAGTAGCAAGTAATAATGCAGCAGGTAGGAGGACTCACAGAGCACAAAGGAAGAGAGGATAAGGAATGAGCGAAGAGCTGCTGTTGTGGTTGGTGTCGTAGTTCTCGTTGTTGTTGACATTGCTGTTGTTGACTTTGTTGTTGTTGTTGTTGTTGTTTGGTTTGTTGTTGACGTTGTTGTTGTCATCGTCGCTGATGAAGCGTTGCTACTACCACCACTGCTTCTACCCTCTATGACTGCTATCAGCGTAACCCCGATGAAGCAGTTTCTCTTGTTGCTGTTAGCGCCTCCGTTGTCGACATTAACGTCGTTCTCAGTTCAGGACAGGGAGGGGGATGGGAGATGATCTGATGTATCGGTGTGTGTCGAAGATTGGGCCGCGTCATTCAACGTAAGACGTAACACGGTAGTAACACGTCTTTCGACGTAAGATGTAACTGCCGTAGACAATGTCCGTCTGCGCCTTGTTTCTCTCAGTTGTTCTATTTCCTCCGTCGTGCACTTTGTACGTGCGTATGTACGAGTCCATCCGTCCGTCTCTCCCGTTCATCCGCCTTCGCTGTGGATCTCTTGCGTGCCCCGTTCATGCACAGTAAGTAGCAGAATATCCACAGTTAGAAGTGGATACCCATTGCTGACATGCACTGCGTATGTGTTGCCCTGCGACTACCCGCTGCTTCGGAGAACGAGAAGAAAAGTGAAAAAAGTAGGGGCTTACCTATCTATACCCCCCCCCCCCCCCGCCCTCCTGTATTGCGTTTGCCTTCGTCCGTTCGATATGATTGCGATTGCTGTCAAACAGTCTCCACCCGATAGACAATTGAAGTCACGGCGCGGCACAAGTAGGTACAGATAGAGCAAGTTGTAGATCGTTGAGATAACGAGGTGCATACTGGAGACGGCGACGTGCGAATCTCGTCGTTTCGCAGGTGCACAGTTGTCAACGGCGGTGTGCGCCCCTTGAACCAGCGGCGGCGGCGGAGGGGGGGCGAAGCGTGAGGAGGGGGTTAACTTATTAAAGAACCTCAAGAAGCGAGAAAGACACCGAGAGATACAAAGGGAAAAAAAGGGAGTACGAAGGATCAAAGAGGCTAAAATAAGGTGAGGAGAAGGCCAGTGAAACGGTGCCACGGTGCTGAGAGTCGGTGGGTGGAGGGGTGAAGAGTTCCACAGGGTATTGCGTCGAGAGATATTCGTGCTGATATCTACCACTTGTAGCACGCCCCGCCGCCTTGTCTAGATTCGCCCCGTTCGCCTGTACCGCCGTCGTCGTCATCCGCGGTGTATCCAACCACGGGATGAATGAATTCTCGTCTTGAAGTAGAGAGAAAAAAAAATGTCGACACACGCAAAACGCGACTTCTAGATTCTCCGCGCGGCAGCCATATTGTGCTGAGTATTAGATCTTCCAATATGTCTAGGCGGAACCGAAATGCTGAGCGAAACGCAATACGAGGGGTATTGCAATATTGAAAGCAAAGGGAAAGCTGGTCCACTGAAACGCTTGGAGAAATATATGTATATGTATATACATATATATATATATATATATATATATATATATATATACATATGTTTCTGCTAGTCTTCCTTTTTTGCTGCTGCTGTTGTTGTTAGTGTGATCCTGCTATGCTAAAAATCCGTTTCCTATAGTGTCAGGTGTTGTGTCTTCTAGATCAGTTAGAAAGTCCATTTCTACTGGCATATTTTCATTATAATATTATTAACATGTATTCATAACTGAACTGAAATAAAAATACGCGTTTCACTTTTTCTTCACGTTTCTGAGAGAACGAGTAAGTAAGCAAGAAGACAAAAGAATAACAAAAATATGCTTGAACAGGAATTTTATAAGTAATCAAATCGTCTACCGATATGCTTCTAGGCTCAATTTAGTGGCTTGATCATGCTAACGCGCAAGAGGCACGAGATAAATAATGTATTGCTCAATTGTTTCAGCCAGATTTAAAAGTTTTGTCTAGTTAAGGACGTTGAAATATATATATATATATATATATATATACAAATGTTTACAACCCAGGCGGGATCTGTGTGTAAATCTACGCGCTTTATGTCTTTCTTGCGAATCGTCTTGTTACATATATTTCAATCCATAAAAGGACTGTTATATATATATATATATCTCCCTTTGTGGATGTCTGAAGACACTGTCAATAAGTACATAAAGATTAATCCGTACGTTTGGACACATCTAGATTTTTCAGTCTCTCAATCGATTATCAACCGTCCATCTCGATTAGTTGTCACATGTATTTCTTGGAATCGTTTCAACAACAACAACAACGACGACGATGGGGATCTATGGTCACGCGTGCGTCAATCACTAGCTTGTTGAGAAAGCAGGCAAAATCAATTTCGTATTTTTCTTCTTCTCCTTCTTCTCGCGCTACTGCTCACTTTCGTGGGCGTGTTTGAGCCATTGAAACTGAAACGATTGAAATTTCGAGTTATCTACCCGTTTGGCGTGCGTTCACGTCAGCCTATCCGTGGATGCAGACGTCGCTGATGATTTTGTCTCAGATTTGTCGCAAAAGGAAATGTCCCTAGTGTCCGGAGATGCGTCGGGTGGAGTGTGTCGGTCGGGAGGTGAAGACTCCCGTCTAATAGAGACACCATGGAGCCATGGTTGAGCATCTGTTCGGGTTGGCTATAGCTGGTAGTTGGTAATGGCCGCCAGGGCGTGTCAGCAATGCGTCAGTGTCACAATCGCTGTTTTTGCTACTGCTGCTGTTTTTGTGCTCGTTGTTGTTGTTGTTATTGTTGCTGTCGATGCTGTTTTTGTGCTTGTTGATGCTGTTGTTGTTGTCATTGTTGCTACTGGTGCCGTTAATGCTATGTACGAGTCGGTCAGCGCATGGTTAAACACAGGTAGGAAGTCGTCATCGGAACAGTAACCATAGTAGTAGTAGTACCAGAAGTCACAGTAGTAACTGAAGTATTCATGGAAAAATACAAAGAAGAAGAGTGAATCGTAACGAGTCACAGAATAATTCTGGTAGAACAGCGTGTAGTACATACAAGCGTTAGATAGTTAACGAGCAACGATATCTTCTCGGGCATAGTTGTTATTGTCGGTTGTGATTGCTGTTGTTAATGTTGTCGTTGTTGTTTTGTGATGCAAACGGCAGAACCCGAAATGGCGGCAGAGTGAGAAATGCACAAAGCTTAGTGAATAATTGGAAGAAAGAGGTTACATATATGATATCATTGTAATGGTTAATTTAAGAAATGACGTTAACAAACATTATATATATATATATATATATATCAGGGTATCTTTAAAATATTTGAAAAACAATGAACCATAGTCTCGGAGGAGTCTAATTTTGAATTGAGAATAAAATTACAAAATGTTATGGGACTGGCATTGTTACCCTATAGGAGAACAAAATGTGCGATTGCAATACAATCGTTTTCCTATACAGAAACTAAGCGCACCGTTGTGGTCGTGAAAACAATCAGTTTCTTTTGAGAAACGCGTAGGCATTTCGAGATTGAGTGCATACGTAAATGACCTGCTCAGAAAAATCATTATAGGTCATTGCATACGCATAAACTCAATCTCGACATTCCCGACGGAAAAACTTTAATTATTTTGCAACCACGTGTCAGATCGCCATTGATTCGGTACCAAAATAATCGTGAAGTGCACATATGTGACATAGTAGTAAAGTATGAGCGTAAAAGCTAATAATAAAAGTTCAATTTTTGCGATTTCTCTTCTAAACAACTATGTCGCATCTTCTAGCTGGCGTCGTATGTCCTTCAGAAAAAGCAAAACACACAATTAGTAATTTTGCTCTTACTCTGAAACAAGACTTCTCTGAGACCATGTTACAATAGAAATATTATATTTGCTTTCAGGAGCTCTACAATGTATCTATTCTATCGCCTCTCTATTGCGTATATATATATTTTTTTAATTTATTAATTTATTTTTTTTATTCTGCCGTTTCTTTACTCAGTTGGGCATGACATTCGCTTCACGGTTGTCTTCAGAAGAAAGGAGTAGTGCAACGATTTATGCTTCAGTGTTGCGCATTCCACTGCATGGTACTTGCCACATCTTTGCAGGACAGGCCGGTGCACAATTCGTGCTTCTAGTGAACGGCGGCGTTTGAGCATAGCTGGCGTAAAAATAATTATGTACCATGCACCTGGTTTATACGTTGCGATATATCCTGTCACATGCAGGACCAGACAAAACGATGCAAGACAATAAATGTCGGGACCTCTCATCCGGCCTGTTTGACTTTGGCTTCCCGCTCCGAAACAAAACATTTATTGAGTACTGTACGCGGCAACAGTTAGTTTTAGTCGGAATGATTCGGTAGCTGGAGGATAGCCTGACCTATGACGTACACAGCGCGACTCCTCGACCGCTTCGATAAGCAAAGCACGCGCTTCGTGCATAATGAAGATCACCTTTCAAGCAGGTTTAAATTCGCCTGCGTCCACCTGGAACAAGATAAAAGCATACGATTCTTATTATTCCACAACACAGTTGATAGATCCTATGAAACAGGAATTTAAAAAGGTATTTGGTTGCTAGCAGATTGCTGGAAATAGTTCCTTGAGTGGATTACATTTCAGTGATTAAAACGTCCTCACATTTGGCGGTCGTCATGTTCTCAATTTAGGTGAGAAAGGGCGAATGCTTTTGGGACAATTGTATATGTGATCCTTTAGAATATATATATATATATATATATATATATAAAGACGGGGTGCTCCTCAGAAAACATTTGATTGAAAAACTACGCCCCTTTGTCCACAAACAAGAGGTAGGGGTGAAAATAGAAACAGTCACCGCAGATAAAGATGGCGATAATTTTATGAGAGTTGTGGAGGAAAACCCATGAAGTGGTACAGCGTTTGCTGACGTGCTACGGCAGGAAACAGGGGGAGAAATAGACACTAGAAGATGTAACGGCCCCACTATGACTGCCATTTTACGAGGTATTGACAGTTCCTAATTGCAGATAAGAATAAGAAAGAGCTGCGGGAAATACTTAGGATCCACGAAGCTTCCTACATGAAAACTAAAGCTCCTAGGCCAACCAAAAATCGGACCGGCTGCAGGGCTGAAGAGTGGATCACCCTCTCCACATGCTACACGTGCTAAAAACTGGGGCACACAGCCAAAGAATGCAAAAACAAGAACGCCGTTACACATAGATGCTACAGATGTAAAGGGCCATTTTGCTAGTGACTGTAAAGAAGAAACCTCAACTGTTACATCTGCGGTGAGAAAGTGCACAAAGCTCGCTCGACCGCATGCCTCCTATATCTCAACCTTGTGCGGATAAAACTGAAGAAGCGGAGGGAAGAAAGGCAGACCAGCAAACACAAAACAAATTGTACAGTCGAAAACCATGAGTCCAGAGAGATCGTGGTGCAACAGCATTCTGAAGCAAGCATGCCAAAAGGACTCTTCGACTGGAAGATACAGGGACCTAGAGGTGCAGCAAAGAGACTGACCCAGAGAAAACCTTCTATACTTTTATAATGCATAACAAAATAGGCATACTCCAAGTCAACTGTAAGAGAAGCCGGACGGCCCACGACATGGTCTGGGAAATAACGCAACGAAGAGGAACAGACGTAGTCGCTCTTAGCGAACCAATTAAAAAGCTAGCAAAAGAGCTAATAATTGGGTGACTGACTTCGTATGCGATACTGCACTTATTGTCAATTATACCGTAAAGATACAACACAAGGATAGCGAATCAGGTTTTTCCTAAAACGAAACAAATTCGTAGGGAAATATACTCCTACTATGTAAGCCCTAACCGTCAACACGAGGAGTTCGAACAATTCCTGGACAATCTCACTACGTCGATACTAAACATGAAACCTGAAACAGGTTTGTTAATCTCCGTAGATTTTAACTCGGCAGTGGAGATATGAGGCTCCCGGTGAGCAGACAAGCAAGAGAGAACTTTTTTCAAATGGGCAGCGGCAAACGACTTATACATCCTTAACGACAGTAAGGAAGCGACCTTCCGGCGCCACAGTTACGAGTCATACGTTAGCATAACATTCAGCAACTCTCAGCTAACGCGGAACCTGGACGGTACTTGCGGAGGAGAAAAACCTTAGCGATCATCTCTTTGTGACAACTCGACAAAATCTCCAAACTTCTCCACCGCCTCTATAACAGAGAAAGAGCTACACATTTTCGGATAAAGAAAAATTCAAGGTGGAACTAGCAAACAAAATGACGAAATCCGATTTTACCAAGATTCCGTGGCTGCTCCAGGCCAGACTCAAAGAGGCGTGTGCAACAACCGCTATAGTGAGGGTGCACCTAAGACGGCAAGGAAAACCGCCAAAGCACTGGTAGACACAGGAGATTGCCGATAAGCACAAAGAATACAACAACGCCAGAAGAGCACTGAAGCAGGCTCACCGAGACAACAATAAGCGTATGCAGGCACTGACAAGATATAGGAGAAGCAGAGCAATCCTCAAGCGCGCCATTGCTAACAGCAAAACCAAGTGCTGGCTAGAGCTCCTAGAGCAAGTCCAAGAGGACCCATGGGAAAAACCATAGAGAATTGTACGTGGTAAGAAGAAAACTGCTGTCACGGATGTCCTCGACAAACAGGAAACAGTCGACATCCTTGCTAAGTTTTTCCAGACTCACGACTCGTTCGAGAGGGCTGCCTACGAGAATATAGAAGATTAATTCACCGTAATCCAGCCTTTCGAGGTTCGCCTAGCGGCTAACAAGCTCAAGGCGGGAAAAACCCTAGGCCCGGACGGCGTTCCCTTCCCCGCTGCAGTCAAGCTCCTGTTTAAGAAGCACTTAGCCGCATTCGTGGAATCCCTTACCTCCGCGATGAGAACAGGAGAGTTCTCACCAGCATAAAAACAAGCAGAAGTAGTCGTTATGCCCAAGGCGAATGCATAAAGCCTTAGCCAAAGCATAAAGCAATCATCGAATAAAGGCTTAGGCTGTTTGTGGAGAAGTTCGGGCTCTTGTCACCGGCACAATTTAGCTTCCGTAAACACAGATCGGCCCTAACAGCAACACACAGGACCCTCAGTAGAGCTGAACAGGTGCGTAGAACACAGCTAATCATGGTCACCCCCTTGGATGTGAGGAACGCCTTCAACGGCAGACCACCTTGGACACGCGTCTCGTAAAAAGCTTCCGCCGATAACAGCCGCGGTGCTACCGGGCTCAATCCTGGGCCAACTTTTGTGAGACCTGGCATATGACGACGTTCTGCGGCAAACCTGTCTACCCCCGGGAATAGAAATGATAGCTTACGCTGACGACTCAGCGGTCGTGGCACAGGCTAAGACGGAGGACGAGCTTGAGCTAAACACAAACAAAGCTTTGTACTCAACAGCGGAATGAACAAAGGCCGCGGGCTGGCACTTGCGTCAGAAAAAAAGTGAAATCATTCTCCTAACTGGCAAGAAGAAGGTTCGACCGTTGCACATAGGTTTGTGAAAGAAGCTCGCTATCTTGGGATCACGCTGGACACGTCTACAACTGGTTTATGCCAAATAAAGAAGTCTGCGGAAAGGCATCTAAGGCGGCAAACGCTATCGCCAGGATACTTCCAAATATATATGGACCGCGGGCTCGTACAAGAAAACAACTGATGGCGGTAGCGGAGTCAATCGCGCTCTTTGGGGCTGCCGTGTGGGCCAGAGCGACCCTTAAGTCAAAGAAAGGAAAGCTGATCCTGTGCAAAACGCAGGAGATCGCAGCCCTTAGAGCCTTACTTTTATAATGCATATAACCACAAGAGTATAGAACGATCAACACAAACGCAGCTCTGTTGCGTGTCGGAGAAATTCCCTCGGACCTCAAGGCGTTCAAGAGACAGCGACTGTGGGATATTGTCACACCCACAGAGAGCGACAAAGAAAGAGAGAGACACGTCACTATAGAAGACTGGAGAGACACGTCACTATAGAAGACTGGAGAGACACGTCACTATAGAAGACAAACTAAGTGGGACGTCCTTCTTCCTCTTTGGTGCCCCCAGAATTAGCCTAGGCAAGCTGCTTCCAAACATACGGGCATGCATAGCAAGACCAAGAGGGGACCTAACCTTCTACCTAACGCAGGTTCTCACGGGACATGGCAACTTTCAGTCATACCGTAACCGAATAGGGAAGGCCCCATCACAATTATGCCTTTTCTGCAACGAAGCCGTGGAAGACACTCCTTAAGTGCCAGGCATGGAAAGAGACCAGAACCATAATGATTAGACAGATTTGTGAGATATGGTTCAGAGCTCCCCGAAGTTCAGGACTCCCCGCAAAATATCATAAAGTAATTCGTAGAATACATTCTGGTTTCGACCCGGGCATGAAAAGTGAGAGCGTAAGTAGACATAAGGTGCTAAAGATAAAGCACAGATTATGAAAGGAGAGACAAAATCTTTCTGAGGCCAACGCGGCTGAAGAAAGCGCAACTTTGAATCAAACGGGCTGGGACAAAGTGCACCTAACAGTTGGGGCAATGTGTGCGACCCCGGCCAAATGACGAATGATTGGGGGTTTTCCCAACCTTAAACCGAGAAATTTGTACATGTTCAATATCAGAAAGCCAGACCAGCGGCTTCTTACATGCACTGAAGTCCTTCCGCAAATGTCCCAGTCATGTAGGTTATGGGACCACCAGACTTTTAGTGAATTTGAAAGTCCCACACTACCCAGATCAAAGTGTGTGCAATATGCATTTTTGTTCCTGACTCTCTGTAAAAAGCATGGCATGATTAGGTCAGCCAAAAGGGACTATGCCCTGCATAAAGAAAATCGTCTCATTCTGGAAGCCATGAGACAACCGTATAAATGGATTCAAGGCGAATCCCGGACTGTCGCTTGCCCTATCCCTTCTAAGGAGTTAAGAGCGTACTTCGGGCAGATGTACGCAATCGATAATACCATCCCAGAAAACTTTTCTGAGCTTATATCTGTGTGGGATGAGATGACTATGCAAGCCAGAGAGGGTATCTTGGCTGAGATAACTAAAGATGATGTTATCAACGCCATACTGAATTCAAAATCTCGTAAAGCACCAGGTCCAGACCAAGTGCAAAATGAACACCTGCACTAAGTTGTGTTGCTGGTTCCCGACATACACGCTCTATTCAACAAGATACAAGAATATGCATCCTTGCCCTCGTCATGGAGGGTAATTATTATGAGTGCCATACCGAAAGGGAAAGGTAACCCGCTCTCCCCGTCATCTTGGCGTGGTATTGCAAAGAAAAGTGTTGTGTACAAGCTTTGAGCTAGTATATTAACTAAGCGACTGGAGGCGTTTTTCGACGACGTGGATGGCTTTCCGGATGAGCAGCATGGATTTAGAAGAGGAAAATCGACGATGACTGCTTGCTCCGTGCTTCTCGGCGAGATTCGGGCAAATCTCTCACAAAAACGGTTACGCCTCTACGCTGTTTTTGTAGACTTTAAATCGGCCTTTGACACAGCGTCGCGGACACTGATTGTGGCTAAGCCGGCATATCTCGGAGTACCGCTCACATTTCTTTAGCTGATTGCCTCAATCCTTTAACAGGGCACAGTTATCCTCGATGACGGAGTGTCTGAGCACGAGTCTTTGGTTCAAACAACAGGGGTTGCTCAGGAGGACACTCTCAGTCCTCTCCTATTCTCCGTTCTGGTTTCGAATTTACCATCGATAATTACTAAACGACACAAGTTTTTCAAGGTGTTGCTCTATGCCGACGAAATGGTCCTGTTTTCCGAAAGCCGTTTTCACATTCAGCAGGCGCTCGCAACTCTGCAGAAGTATGTGAATGCTAATGGCCTGGTTATAAACGTGAGTAAAACAAAAACTATTAAATTCAGGGGAGGCTGTAGGCTGGCTAGCGATGATGGGCTTCATCTTCAAGGAAACCAAACCCTGTCGAGTACGTAAAACATTTCGCCTACCTCGGCGTCGAATTAACAACCACTGGGTTGTGTTTTACGCGACATATCAAAGAAAGAATCCGTAAGGGTCTTAAGGCATTTCACAGTATTCAAATACCAGTGCGGCTGTCGTTACAGGCAGCCTTGCAGCTATTTGATATAAAAATAGGCCCCACAGCTGGGTATGGAATACAAGTGATATGGCCGTACCTCAGCACAGCGAACCTCGCTGATCTCGATAGACTCAAAGCTGCATTCCTCAAGCGTACCCTGGGTGTCCACAGAACAAGCCGACAACCGACTTGTCTACCTGGCGGCTGGAACATCTCTCTTCACACAAGGATTGCAGCGAAGCTTTAACCTGCCTCACACTGAGGCATTTAGGTAGCACATCCAGAATTGGGAGGCGAAACTAGCTGATGTAGATCCAGCTTTCTTTATGACGCCTACCCTCACCTCGGACACTTGGAAGGATCCCAATATGGCAAATTGTCATCTTACCCTTCGATTTGCTATGCATGGATTTCACCATAAAATTGGTGTTCGACCTGGCCACCATGAAGCTGACGAATTAGGCACTTGTCAACGTTGCGGCCATCAGTGCACAACATATCGTTTACTTGAATGCTATAATCCGGTTTCTTTTTTAGGCAATGTCCGAAGACTGTCCGTTTTCTCAGCAGTAAGGCTCTTCATGCTTAAGACTGTTCCGGGGCTGATGTACGGTCTTGACTAGGTGTGGAACCACCTCACGCTGGCGAATTTTAACCAGCTTGAAAGGTGTTTTTCATTATATATGAAGCGAGTGCTTTGCTTGCCTATCCGAGCGAGAAGCCGCTTTGTGTATCTAATGTCAGGCTGCCCACCGGCTGCTGAAACAATCCGACTAAGGCTGAAGATGCCGCGTACAGTACCTTACGAATGTTTTATTTCGGAGTGGAAAGCTAAAGTCGAACAGGCCAGACGGGAGATCGGTGGTTGGACGTTTTCAATGCCTTGCACCTTTGGTCTGGTCCTGCATGTGACAATCGCCACGTATACACCAGGTACAAAGTGCATGGTTATCACTACCTGGTATGTTCAAACGCAACCTTTCACGAGGAGTACGAGTTGTGCACCTGCCGGTTCTGCCTGCAGAGGTGTGCCAAGTACCATGCAGTGGAATGCACAGCACTGGACCGAAAATCGTTGCACTACTTCTCTCGTCGGAAGCGGGAAGAAGATAGAGCTTTATGAAGAAACATTTTGGCATGTATATTATACTCAATTTGAGTGAAATAAACATAAATTGTAAATATATAATCCGGTTTCTGTAAGCCGTCTAATGTAACAAAATATAATACCTACTATGTGGTCAATAAACTTGATTTATATAAAAAGCATGGCGGGTGATTTCTACTTTTTCAAAACCGCACATTTTTTAACAAATAAATGGGGGAGGCGGAAATGCCTTGTCTAGAACTGAGAACCCTGCTGTGAAGGAAATCTGCACGGATAAAAAAGCACAGTGTCGTCAGAGTTTGTTCAACGGCTACATACATTTATACTATTATATTTATTTATTCATTGACCAGAATTTAGATTATACACCATGATGTATTACAGCTTTTTTAACGCTCTGACAAGCACATTTTAGATGCTCGTTGTGGGCTACGATGCTTGGGGCACAATAGCGTCTAAATGTTGTACCATTGTCAACGCGTATTCGTTACTGGAATTATGCAGGCTTTCTCCATCAGAGGTATGCAGTAACACGGCAAAGACGACTACGTTCAACAAGGAACACCAACCAGGGCGGGGCTTGAACTTGCGATCATTGGTCTGTTATTCATGGTTGCCATGACAACGCTCCGTTTGGTACGGTGCGTTAGCCGCCTAAGCCACCGCCGTTACGAAATCTTTCTTACATCACTTTTGTCAGGGGTATCGCTCTCGTGCGCTATTCTCACACGATTCTCCGCATAGCTTGCATTCGTATTCGGTTTTTTTTTCGTAAAACCCATGTCGTGTACATAACTTCATATGAAATCCATGTACCGCAAGCCCGGTAAGTACCTATTTTTGCAACATGACCCTTCCTAGCCTAGTTAGTCCTAGTTAGTGGTCATCGCTCTGGTCTCATAAAAAAGCGCCAATTAACATCCGCAATTTTATATTTCCCGGCTTACAAAGTAAATGTCGAAATTCTACGTTTGCGGTACGGCTTAAGTCGTTCTGAGGCCGTTCTAGTCAAGCCGGTTGCGGCTGGTGCGATAGACTACTTGCACAATTTCTAGGAAACTGGATTTTATTTTGTCGAGTACTCGAAGGATTTTTTTGAGAATGGAAGTTTTAAAATCTTTATGTCTCGTAAGGATCTGAGACAATGGTTCAGTTCTCCCCGGGGCCGCTCTAGCCACGTTTCCTTGTCACAAATGAGAGGTTGGAGTGTGCCCCGGTGCATTAGAACAAATATAATCTTATTTGGCCTGCCATGTCTCCATTGCTTTCTCTATTTTCTTATGATCATTTTAGGGCCATATGATCTGCACCCCGTAAGCAGCGGTTGGGCCAATCTTCAAACTGAAAGGATGAGAGCGGCTACCAGCGAAATCTCAATATGTTTGCTAAAATTTAATCCTTTCCCAAAGATGCAACAAATTTAATCCCACCCCAAAGTATGCTGAACAAAAATATAATCTAAGTTTAACGCGCTTCTGCAGTGATGCAAGCGATTACCGCAAATGAAATCGACGCAAGTGATTTTCGTTGAATCGAGTGCAGCTAGACAAGAAGCAAGGAGCCAGAACAACCCGAACGAGGTCTGGACCCGCAGCCTTTCCTGGCGGCGCTTCAATTATTACACTCATCACCTCTGAGATACCACGCTTATACGTCACCTCTGAGATTGCGCTAATCGGTGGCGGCGTTTATTATTTGAGTTTGGTTCAAAGGAGTGATGAAAACGAGGTTCGGTGATTTTTGGGGAACCGAACATTGAGGAGCGACGAATCTGCATCCACCTCTGTTTGAAAGCTAAGTCATATGTTTTCAAGTGATAGAAATGTCACGAACTACTGACGGTGATTAAGCAGTGTCCCAAAACACTATTTATAAGTGGTACGCTCTATTTCCCAATGGATGTGAAGATGACCCCCGTTCGGGAAGACTTTCGACGTTGAAAACCGCAGATATCGTTGAAAAAGTGATATTGAATGACTCAGCAATCGCCGAATGACTATCAGGGGGATAGCTGAGGAATTGGAGATACCTCATGGATCACTTGTAACAGTTCTGCGTCAGAAGACTGGCAGTTGTTGTTTTATGTTATTTTAATGTTGAATTTAACAAATCGGGAAATGTTTAAATTAAACCTTCAGGCGATAGCAGGAGACCTTAAATTGCATCAGGGAGTGATTACAGAAGACGAGTAACAGATATATGTCTTCCAAGAAGACAGAATAAATTAAGACAGAGCAGATCCAAAACCAAGGTTCTTTTAGCTGTTTATTTCGACTACAAGGAAATCTTCTTCCACAAACTCCGCGACGTGGTTCTACGACTAATAAGGAATACTACGGCGAAATTATAAGAAGATTGCTTGAGAACGTCCAACGCAAGAACCCTGAACTCTAGGCAATAACTCTTGAATCCTTCATCACGACAACGCATCGGCGCACACATCATTACTGAAGTCAGATAATTAGATAAAACATTTAATTTCTATATTTCCGCAATCTCTCTATTCGCTGGACCCGGCCCCGCGCGGACTTTTCCAGTTCTCCAGGGTTAAACAAATTCAAGACACAACACGAGGAGATAAAAAATACCGGTACAACTCAACTCGATCCCATAAAACGCGTTTAAAAATTGTTTCGAGGACTGCTAAAGAAGGTGGCACAAGTGCGTTGCAGCGTCTTGGAGCTATTTTAAAGGGAACTAATACACTTTGAATGAATAATTAATAGGCATATATTTGTGTTTATAAATGTGTATAAGAACTTTCCGATCCATTCTCGTATATATATATATATATATAGTAGATGACTGGCTACGCCAGTCTTGCGCAAGCAGAAAGGGACCAACAGAGTCCACAGAGGCAGTGGTGTCGGATGATGTCGGCGATGATGATAGTGGCCCACCGGCGGTTATGATAATGATGATGATGGTGGTGGCGGCGTCGCCAAGAGAAACACACGGTAAAGCAACCACGCCCCCACCTCAACAGCAACCGCCTTAGCAGTGCCTATCACGCTCACACACAGCACATTGTGGATGGCGAACCGGGCAAGCGCAGGGCATGCGTTCGCTGTCGTGAAGATGACGTGCAACCTTATTCCTGTCAGCAGACAGAGAGGCAGACAGGGGCGAGGAGACCGAACTGACACGAGCCGGCACGCGGATAGACGGCTGAGAACAGACGTGCAATAGGCGAAACGCAGGCAGGTGAACAAAGCTTCAAATGTGTATGGGGGATGAGCCACGCCAAATCCTGCGAACTGGCGAGCCGTTGATAGAGATGGCTAGTCTTCTTTCTAAAGGCTGGCTGGAAACGCTAGCCATCACATCACAGACAGAGCACAACCTACCGCCGCTTCTAGAGCGAGCAGGAAGACCTGCGAGATAGAGACTCAGATCAGTATCGTAGATGCACGAACGAAACTATCCGACCACGAAACGGCAGCAACGGAGTCGATGGAGCTCGGATGTAACCGGCCCGCACTCGACGTGTGTGAGTAGACGACAAACGACAGACGACATACGTCGTTACATTTATATATATATATATATATATTTATAAATATATATATATATATATTTATAAATATATATATATATATATATATATATATATATATATATATAAATAAATATATATATATACATACATACATACATTCATGCAAACATCTAGCTGGGTACGTGCATATATTTGTGCGCTGCGTCAGTATCTGTCGTCGGACGTATGTGTCCATACGAGAAGCATGGTCGTCGTCATTCAATCATTGTTTCAACACCGTTCGTCCTCATTACCATCCATTCCGAAACGGAGCGCGGAGGGCCCCCCCCCGTCGACCCGTTACGAGGAAATATGCCCGCGCTACGAGGCGCCATGAGGACGCTACCGTTACCGGCGCGGCGATACGACGACAATCGCGACCGACAGTAGCGGCCACCGCCCTACGCCTATACGCCACCGTCATGAGCCGTCATGACAGAGGCAGTGGGTTGCTCAACACATAGTTAGTTACCCGTAACACAAGCTTTTTCCGTTCAGGCGTCGAGCGAGCGACAAGGGGTGTATATGCGAATAGTCATGTTTAGGCTCTTTCTATAGACGGAGACAATGAGAGAAAGAAAGGGCGTGTGTGTGTGAGAGAGATGCAGCACTACTTGAATTACGCTCAAGTTTTTACCGCCGTAAATCTCTATCCATTTCTTTCTTTGTCGCCACTCCTTTGCATTTCGTTTTCTCTCTCTCTCTCTATATATATATATATATATCGGTATGTATGTAAATATATATATATATATATATATATATATATCGTAAGCTCGATTTCAAGAGGCCTACACAACGAAAACGTTACCTTTGGCTTCAGTGCCAAAACGTACACGGGCATTAACTTTACGAAATAATTAAGTCATGTTCGTCATGTGAAAATACAGTTAAGTAAGTAATAAAACGAACTTATTAAGAACAGATATTGAACTTTGAGGTAACAATTCTAGTACGAATTTTCGTACGTAATTCTGCATTCATTATTTGCTTCATGGTCAGCGTACGAAGGGAGGTACTTGCCTTACTGTATAGTACTAGTCGTTGTAGTAGTAGTAGTAGTTGTGATTGTCGAGCCCGGTGGCGTGGTGGCTTAGGTCTGCGTCTCGCAACCGGATGAGACACATAGGTGCGCGGGTTCGAACCCCACCGTTGCACATTTGTATTTATGGGGGTCCGTCTATGAAGCAATGTGAAAAACAATTCCGTGGACGTTAAATCTTGGCTGAGGGTCAGCCCGAAAACTTTACTTTAGTAGTAGTTGTGAAAAACAGTTCCGTGGACCGGAGGAGACATATAGGTGCGCGGGTTCGAGCCCCACCATGTACATTTGTATTTATGGGGGTCCGTCTATGAAGCAATGTGAAAAACAGTTTCGTGGACGTTAAATCTTGGCTGAGGGTCAGCCCGAAAAACTTTAGTAGTAGTAGTAGTAGTAGTATTTTTTTATAGCTGGTGTTGTGGTTGTTGTTCTTTGTATCAGTTGGCATACTTGTGTTTGTGGTTGTTATTATTATTGTTGTTGTTGTAGTTCACGATCTGTGGTTTGTTTCTCCTGCAGCTGGCTGCTGTTGTTCTCATCGGTATTGTGCAACGTACGTATGCATGCAATGCAGTGATGCAACTGTGTCGAGTACGCTGTTTCCAGAATCCGGTCTCCCGACCGGAGAGACGCCGAAGTGCGTCTGTTGAGATGGGGTCGACGTTGCCACCGTCTTCGTCGTTCTCATCATCATCACCATCATCATCGTCGTCTATGATAGGTAGGACAGGACGACATGAAGATCGGCATCACGACGTCCCGGACATCACCCGTTGAGTTGGACCTTCGCCTGATGAGGGTCGTCACGTGCTACCGAAGCCATCATCACCGTTGAGCGCCGGCCCTCGTGTTCGACGCCTTCCGTAGTAGCAGAGACGTCGAGCTGTCAGCGTTCAAGCAAGCATCGGCTTCATCGTTGTGACGGTGGAGCTGATCAACCAGAATGAACGAAGTCACTCTCTCGTCACAACCACCACCACCACCACCAAAGCATCTACAACAACAACAACCACATCATTCTCATCATCATCATCATCACGAACAGTAGCAGCAGCAGCGGCGGCGGCGGCGGCGGCAGCAGCAGCGGCAGCAGACGTCAACACGAACCCCACCGAGCTTTGGCTTGTAAGCGCCGCCCTGAGCAATGAGGATCCGCGGGACCGACCCGGCTGCGGCAATGCGGCCATTGTGATCAGCCATTGATTTTACCCCATCAATCCTTGTTGTCCATTTTCTACTCTTTTTTTCTCTGACCTCGTCGTGTCCCAATCGCTGTTCCCCTTTATTTCTCTCTCTCTCGGTGTGTGTCTGTAACTCTCTTTCTGTCTCTCTCTTGTCCTCACATTCTTGTCGTGTTTCGTCATTACTTCTGCAGCAGGTCGTAGCCGCTGATCGAATATGTACCGACCGTCGCTCATCCATTTGAAGTGGAGGCTTTTGTTTTAACTAGCTATTATGGTGATGACGCGAATGATCATGGCCATGATAACGGCAACAACAATAACGGCAACAACAACAACACCAACACACAACAACACACAACAACAACAACAACAACAACAACAACAAC
Source organism: Dermanyssus gallinae (assembly GCA_003439945.1). Lineage (NCBI taxonomy): Eukaryota > Metazoa > Arthropoda > Arachnida > Mesostigmata > Dermanyssidae > Dermanyssus > Dermanyssus gallinae. The sequence goes on along the minus strand of QVRM01000246.1, from coordinate 12,601 downwards.
AACAACAACAACACACAACAACACACAACAACAACAATAACGGCAACAACAACAACAACAACACACAACAACACACAGCAACAACAACAACAACAACAACAACAACAACAACAACAACAACAACACACAACAACAACAACAACAACAACAACACACAACAACAACAATAACGACGACGACAACAATAGCAGCAACAGCAACAACGCCGGCAACTGTCGGGAGTTGGCCTCAGCGTTCCGATTCCTCGGCCTTCATCATACCTCAAGCCGCCGCCCACGGCTGTCGCTCGGCGACTACTACAGTCGCCGACGCAGGCTTGTCTTCGCTCGAAACGCACGCATCACCACGCATCCGTTGAGGCCATATCGAAGAGATTGTTGCCTGCCATTTGCGTTCCTGCTACTCAAGGCCGCTGTTGCTGGGGCGGCACTGTTATGGCTGCGGTTGTTGTTGTTGTTGTTGCTGCTGCTGCTGTTGTTGTTGTTGCTGTTGTTGTTGTTATTGTTGTTGTTGTTGTTGTTGTTGATGATGTTGTTGTTGTTGTTGTTGTTGTTGTTGTCGTCGTCGTCGTCGGCGCTCTTGTAGATGTGTTGTTGTTGTCGATTTCGAAAGCTGCCATGCGCTTCAGGCGGGGCAGCGCCCGGCGGATCTTGCCGCATCTATCTGCCGGTGCTATCTATCTACCCGTGTTCTGCTGATGCTACTGTTTTTGTGCCGCCAATCCTGGTCGAACGACCCAACGACTGAATGTTGTTGAGTGATGCTGAAGTTGATGAGTAACTCAGAGCACACAGTCGCTACTCCCGGCACGGTTTACCCGCCCGCCCGTCTTCGCCAGTAGACTGAGCTGAGCATTGGCCACAGTTAGCAGTTAATCGTATGGGTTGATTTTGATTCGGTTTTTGCTGGTTTGCTGTTGTTTCGGTCGTTGGTGGTAGCAATGGTGGTGACTTGACGTGCTTGTTGCTTCTGTTTTTGGTTGTCATCGCTGTCATACTGTTGTTACTCTTGACGTTGTTGTTGTTGTTGTTATTGTTGGTTTGGTGTTTGTTGAAATTGTTGCTGCTTATGCTGTTAATATTGCTTTTGCTCTTGTTGTTGTTGTGCTCATCCCTCTTATCGTGCTTGTTGTTGCTCTTCTTGAGGTTATTATTTTTGAAATTTAAAAAATGTCTGTTTTTTATTATACATAGTCTTATCATAGTAATACTTTTGCTGCTTCTGCTGCTGCAATTACCGTCACCGAAGCGATGTTTGCCGTTTATCTGACTTTTCATATTACTACCTTAAGCATAATTATGGCAGATGATTATCATTCTGTTTAAATATTGTAAGCGGAAATAACAATTCGAGATTAACACATGCGCTTTTTACTCAGATCACCCCCTGACCTTTTTTTTTACTTGACCGAGCCCAGAGTGTGTGCTTACGATTGCAGAAGAACAATGGCCGCCGGGAACGTAATCGGTGTCGTTCGGGCTTCGAACTGCCTGCGAGAGAGCTCCTGTATGATCTGTTTTTGGTCTATCTGTCATTTGTCCCTGTTTTCTCCCAGTCTCTTCTGCCCACTTCGTATGATGATTATCCAGCTTGTTGGAAGCTTCTTTAGTTACGTGCTTTCGTGCGAGTCGGGAACACGCGACAGTTGCTATCCAGCGATAGCCTTGGTGACCCGACCCCCAGATTTGCAGACTAGAGCAGCTGTATGTAGACACGAAATCACACTTAGCTATCAGCACAGCCTCTCCTATCCCTACATCGTGTCATCGATGTAGGCTTCTGCTTTTGCGCATTGCGGGCGCACGCGTGCCTCTTTCGACCACAAGCCCGTCCCGCTTCATGTCAATCATTCCGGCATAGCGAGCGGCAGCCGTTCAGGAAGCGGGTTCTGACGTTGTCATCTTCTGGTACTGCGTTAATGCGGTGGAAAAGCGGTTCTTCCAGACCGATCAGCGCACTGGCTCGTTGACAGGCAATTTTTCGAAAGTATGCGTGATTTTATTATAGCACTTGGCAAAAATATTCATGTTATTATTGAAAATGAAATCTCTATTTATTGTTGTTGGTGGTTTTAGCTGCACGGTTGGAGTTAGCCCAACTGAGGGATTGCGGCATACATCTGAGGGATTTTTTAACCTCGAATATTGTTCGTGTGCACGTAAAACCAAAAAACGTACACCAAAGTAATGAGCGCACAAGTAGGGTTATTTCGCTATATATGTATACCAATATCAACGTAAACAATCTGCGAGATAAATTCCTTTAGGCTAAAGGCGTGTAGCCGCAAATTCAAAATGTCAATCTGTCCAATCAAAGAATCCATGATGCCTGATGATTCGTCGCTTTTTGAATACAAATAAGATGGTGAGCATGCTATAACAAATCGATTGCAAACTTTGTTAACAGCTCTCCCCGTGTACAATTTCGCCAACAAATTCTAACCGATGAAGTAAAGTATCTAATTAAACAAGTACATTCTATACTTGTTTACACTGCATTCCACTGGGGTTACAGTTATTTACTGTAAATGCGCACATGTGCCCCGAGACATCCTTCTTATGTTAGGCTTTCTTGTCGAATAACTAGGAGCGTCTTATTGGGAAGCGCGTCCTGCTACAACAGCGGGAAAAGCTTACTAAAATGTTCTTTCATAATTTACAAATTTGAGTTTGGGATAACTATAGCTAACCACGATTGAAGACATAGGGATAAAGAAGCTGTCTAAATAAACATAGTGCGCGGCATATATGTATATATATATATATATATATATATAAAAGTGCTTGAACCTGTGTCGACGTAAACTGTCATATCGTATGCGTTCCAAACCCGCTAGCTTTTGAACAGGTTTACAATTTTGAGTTAGGAATAGACTATAGACTACCACGATTGAAGACACAGGGCCAAGGGAAATGTCTAAATAAACACAGTGCTCAGCAAATATATATATATATATATATATATAATTTTTTTATACATTTTTATTTAGATGTTTCCGTAAGGCTAATGCCCGTGTGCGGTTTTTTTTTTATGTCATGGCAAATTTTTAGTCCATTCCGGCATTTACCTTGACTAAATTGGAAACCATGCAAATCAATTTAAGAGTGGCCGGTCTGGGTCTCGAACCCAGTTTGCCCGAATGCAAGGCAAAGGTTTTGCCACTAAGCCATCTTGCTCGGCATTTTTTTATATATATATATGTATATGTATATGTATATGTATATGTATATATATATATATATATATATATATATATATATATATATATATATATATGTATAGTGCTTGAATCTGTGTCGACTTAAGCTGTCATATCGTATGCGTATTCCGAACCCGCTAGCTTATGATCAGGTTACCCCGCAGGCTCAGTCGCAGGTGTTGCTCACGTACAGAGCAGCAGATAGCACAATGTCAATTTAGTTACACCTGCCTCTATATGCCAACTCGAAAAATTTACACTACTACGCGGAAATTGGCACGCACATACACACATAAAAAGTGACTTTGTGTCATGTTGTCGAGCATTTAACGTAAGTTAACGTAAAACAAATTGTCAACTGACCTGCATGACCTACGTTCGGACTATGGTGGACGCCCCACTTACTCGACCACTATGTACAGTTGAAAGCTGATTCAGCTGTGTGGCTCAGCCGCGTAGCGAGGTCGACGAGCAAGTCTCCGCCGCGACTACAGACGGTCACAGCAGATGTCATTTACTACTAATAGACGACATTAATTATTGAGTAATCGTCGTATAACTAATGGGGATCATGATGCGTCAGCGGCTGACGACGACGATGACGACGACTAATCGACAACAACGGCTTAGCAGCGCCAGCAGCGGTAGAAATGAATAGGTAGGTGATGTGGATCTAGCACAAAACTGGGTAAAGTAAACTGGCCTGTCGAGTTCGGAACCCGGTAGGCGAAGCAGAAGCAGCAGAAGAAGAAGAGTTTCCAAATGACCGAATAGGTCAAGTGCCGTCAAGTGTTCTTGGGCTGAGGCTGGCCGATCCAACAGGTCGGAGGAATATGGGGAATAGGGAAAAAAAAACTAGGGTTGCAGGATCGCCTGTGCCTGAGCGAGATGCAGGAAATCTCGCTAGCTCACCGGGCAGCTGCGGGCCACTGGCAACATATTACAAATGACGACCATAGCCAGACCAAATGGACTAGACCTGCCTGCCTTGCAGAGCTACGTCAGCAGATGGTGCCGCTCACTCGGTGGTGGCCTGCCTGGACTCTCCAGGCGTCTCGACATTCGATGACGAAAGTCCAACATCCGTTTGCCGGGCCAACGGACAGGGGTCATGTAGTAATAGTAGTGTGGTGATGGTTAATGGCCACAGCAGCGGCCAGCGCAAGCTCGGAAATATATTTATATATATATATATATATATATATATTATATATGATGTACGACGCTTATACACAGGCACGCATGTACAAATAAATGCATTGTGCAACAATGCTGCCATGCATAGTGGCGATAGTGACCACACCTCTTCCACCTGCAGACGCATGCTATTCTGACGTGCAGCTGCTGCTGCTACAGGCCACGTGCGAGCTCTGCTGCCAATAGCGCGCGGCACGGACGATGTTTCTTCGGCGATTAGAGTGCAGCAATTCGTAGTGCTGTGGCGACGTTCGACGAGTATTAGGTCTGCCGTCGTTGCCAGCATGGCAATCGGATAGAACGATTGGCTAGTCGTTGCCGTGTGTTGTATAGAGAGAGAGAGAGAGGGAGAGAGAGACAGTCGTGCATAAGACGAGGACATAAAGGGCACGCTTTCCGCACATCATAGAGGCTGTTAATGCGTTGCTGTATGTGCAAACGTTGTTTCCACTCATATTATGTTATCTCCACTTATTGGTTCCTTAAGTAGCATATATGTATGTATATATAAATATACATGTACATATATATATATATATATAAATATGCACTTCCCCACGCACATGTTTAGTGGGTAATTGTTCTCGCTGTACCTTACAATTAAAAAAATGACGCTATAAACACGATGTACTAGAAACGTAATGGCAATAGTGCACGTATATCTTGTCACGTCAAGTAAGCGCTTGCAACCGTTTCAAGCTAGTGCACCAGTAGACTCTACACAATTTATCTAAAGTATCATAGTGCATTAAGTATCGACATCAAAGGGCCGTCTTAGGCGTCGGCGGCGTTTGGTGGCATTGACTGGCCTTCTTTTCGTTTGTGCTTCATCGTTTACTTAATATTACAAACAAAACCTGCACCTTACTTGTTAGTCTGTCAACATAGCAAACTACCGACCCCATGGTAGCTACTGACACTTTTGGGTGTGGCGGACATATTTTGGAGACGGTTGCATAGATTTAACGCCACGCATAGATTTATCGAACGTTCTTACTTGCTAATGCCTCAGGCATGCTCTTAGTCACAATAGTCGGATCAGTATGTTCACAACGGATCAGACTTAGGCATAGCTTTACTAGATGTTTCGTAGATGACGCAACGATGCTAGCACAATATACGCATTTGACGGTATGTACCTATGACCTAGGGTCCCCAAGATCTCAGATCGTTAAAAAAAAAATCTAAAAGGGCGTACTATATATACTACCCCCTCTATCTGAGCGATTATAGGGAAATTATCATTTTGGTTGTAAATGGAAGTCAAGCAGCACGAACACTAAACGAATAGGAGCAGTCTCTTTCTTTTGAAAATCCTCGTAGTAGTAGTAGTAGTAGTAGAACAAATATATTAAGTTGTAGTCTAGTACTCGTAACAGTTTTTTTTTTAAATTAAAAACATTTTTAAGGACGTTGTTTTTAATTCTAGACTATACTTCGTCCCCTACGGGCTTGGCACTTAACCTGAGGTATATCTTCAATGCACCGAAGACCGGACATGTTAAGATATCTAGGGTTTTCCCAACAGTCCTTGTGGCAGCATGGCCTAGTTCTCGTAACAGTTGGAGTAAGTCATCTGCACAATACCCTTTTTTATCTTTTCCTACCTTACTTAACCTACTTACCTAAGCCAGGAAAAAAAATGAGCGCGGCTTTAGGCGTCACGAACTACGGGAGTGAGCCATCGCTCCAAATCCCAAAAGCTCGCTGCTAGATAGGCCACGATCGCGCTTGTTGGTTGTCTGGGTTATCCTGTATGTATCTGGAGCTCGGTTATTTGTGCCGTTTTATCTCCCATTTCAAACCCCCTTCGCTCTCTCTCTCCCTACCCCCCTTTTTTTCCTACACCCTTATCTCTCCCTCCTTCTCGCTTTGTTCTCATTGGGTCTGTTTCGCTTTGGGGTGGGGTGGAGGCGGGCGATTAGTTATTATCACATGCATTGACGAACGCCGACTCGATGGTGCGGCTTCGGCGTAGGCAGAACCAGAACCAGCAGCAGCAGCAACGGTGGTAGCAGCACACTAAGAACGCCACAACAGTACTACACGCATGGAACCACCATCACACAAATACCGAGTGGGTGGTCTTCCCTCCAGCTATCAGACTACTACGCATCACCTGATCGAAGGCGCGAATACCACCGATTCCGAAATGAAAAACCTCACATGACGCTATTGTTGTTGTTGTTGCCGTTGTTGCTGCTGCTACTACTGTTGTAGGTTCTTGTTTTTGCTGTTGCTGTTGTTGTTATTGGTGTTGGTGGCGATGTTGTTTTGCTGATGCCATCACTGTCCGTCCTGTTACTACCACTGTTGCTACCACAAAAAAATTTGGTACACTTGTGTGAGGAGTCGCCCTCGGCCAAAAAAGGGCGCCATACCATAGATATCGTTCGTCCTTTGTGCGGCCACTTTGGCAGAGCAGCGCGAGGTGCACTTAGCAGTAGAGATTTAAACGACACAGTACAAACGGCATCTGTTTGGTGGTCGTGCGACAAGAAGTAGATGATAATCGGTTGTTGTTAGATTTGTTCCTGCCATTTGCAAGCTTGCCCACTTTTGACGACAAGTCTGGAAACAGCTAGCCTTACAAGTGCATGCACTTGGTTGGTATTGGCTGATCGTGAGATGATGAGAGGCAGCGTACTATCGATAGACAGAGCACATCTGTTTCCATGTTGTTCTAGTTTTTGCTGCTATTGTTGTTATGGTTGTTTCTGTTGCTGCTCTTGTTCGTATTTGAGAAATCATATTTTACCCCTATCAACCGTAATCGTCGAATCGAAGTGCTGGCACAACTCGCGCTTTGTAAGATCAAGCCAGCGAGTTCGCGCAAATTCCATGAAAAAATGCTTAATATCATAAGTCGCATGCGCAGCCAGTTGTCAAACAGCTGATTGCGTGTTGTACTTAATACCAAACAATTATTTTATGGAAGACAATATGTGTGCTTATTACTATTACTACTAGTACTCTAAAACTGTAGGTTTGGTTATTTGCACACATTGAGCTGTAGACGTGCCGTTGGTGCCCAAGGCTCAAGGCCTGGCCATTTCGATTAAAGCAGCTTATAATTGAGCAAAATCTATTCATACGGAAAATGTAGCACAATCGATATTGTAATGGCACTGGCTAAGCACCGCTAACAACGCGTACCAGCAACGTATCCACACAGCTGCATTATGTTTGCCAATCAACGATAAGAATGACGATAAGTTAACTTTAAATAGTCGGTTACTATCTAGCTGGTCAGGTAATTGAGCCTCGGCATTTATTACCAATAGGTGTCGCGATTCTGCCGTGTTCGCAGGGACCAGCAAACACCGAAGCAATGGAATAGCAGACGATAGCCTTCATGCCGTATTCTACAAGTAGCAAGCCATTACCCACTAGCTTTAACACACGCCTCCTCCCCGCCCGTACACAGGTGGCCCTACGGAGTGGGCTGGTTCCGGCAGGTCGCGAGCCTGCTCGAATCGCTCTATAGTTGAGCGTAACGCTTTCCTCGTTCAGTAGTGTTGGGACGAAGGGAATAATCCCCGCAAACGTTGCGTCCCCATGCTCACCACTGCTGTCGCCAGTGGAGCAAACCGTTGAGAGACTTCATTTCTGTCTCATATCGTGCTGTGAGCCAACGAAGCCATATACTGACAGTATGGCACAAAACGCAGTTGCACTTTTTCTACGCGAAATGAGGAAATGTGTTGTGTTGTCATTAATTATGCAATCTATGTATGCAATATCAGACCGGGATTTGAATGTACTCGTTCTGGTGTACGTACAGAGAACAGACTTTTAGCTATCCGGGGAACTCAAGTGTTGTGAAACTGTCATTCTGAAATCAACCGTACTGTTTCACTGAGATATAAATAATGGGGATTGCTTAACTTAGGATTAATTCCGAGTACTGATCTCAAATGTCTCTTTAAAAAATTGCGCTGCTTTCTAGATGCTTGATCTTACATCTGATGTTTTGGGATGAGGGATACATCTTATGCCCCTTTTTGAATGTGTTCTGGGGACATTCAGCGCCGTTAAAGGACTTTTCGATTATCTTTTAATAACGAATTGGACTAAACTTCGTTTAAGATTTGGCTAAACGTAGTGCTAGTACAGATAGTGCTTTAAAATGTATGTCAGATGCGTAGTATGCAGTAAAAGAAGTATGAAACGCCTCTATTACTTGAATCCGTAGCTGTGATACATCTCAATTATAGTCCTTTTTTGTAAATGTGTGCGCTATGCTAATAAAGTATCTCTTTACGCTCAAAATAAGTTTTGTAACTATAAAATTGATATGATCGGTGTTATGGTTTGCTAAGAATGGCAGCAAATAATTGCAACTTTTGCCCATAATGAGCGCATTTTAGAATATTTATTGGCATATTTCCTATCGAATTTTGGGAAGTTATGTTATTTAAAAACAAATTGTTTAATTAATAATAAGGAGATCACCACTCCCCATCAACCGCCAATACATGAATGCTCCGAATGCCCTAATTGCGTCAAGTTTAAAAAGCCAAACATTTGGCCTTATCATTCAGAATCATTGCAGAGGAGAAACAATCTAATCACGTCGTTATGGAAGACGTGATTGAACGTTAAACACGGTGTTCGCTTTATTTATTTGTTTGTAACTTTTTTTGTAACTTTAACCCAAATCTGCAAATCCTAGGAGAAGGCATGTCAGTGATGTGAACATTTCGTCAGTGGTTGTATGCCGTATCAAAGCCATCCTCAAAAACTCATGGCGCAACTCACGAAGTATTTTACAATAGATGTGTCGGGCAACTTAGAACAGAACGTGCACTTGAAATTAAACTCTTTGGCTCACAATTGACCGTACACTTGCAAGGCTCATAGATGTAATAGTACTTTTCTTTAACGTGCTCTTCGCTTACAGGTATATTAATACTTGCAATATTAATCACAATAATTGGCTAGTTTGTACCAAAGCATTAATAAGTTTTGTCGAGCGAGGACGCTAACAATTAGACTTATATTAGAAACTGCATTTACTGACTCCCGAATCTTTAGCTTGCGAAACCTGCCTTCTATATACAAGCCCAAATTGAAAAATCAAATCAAGAACTTGAATTAAAATACAGTGAGGGTACACTTAGATCTTAGAAATTACATTGTACTGAGCTCTATAACCAAATTTGTAATTACTTTCAAGTATTTCTAATCTGAAATGTACGTAACGATAGAGATTGAAAAATCAACCAAGCTACGAATTCATAGCCGCACGTTCAGCAGGCGTTGCTCTTGCAAGACTGCGGTTTTGGTTGTGTTTAAATTGGAAATTCTCAATAAAAAAATTTCGACTCCTTGAGCTTCATTTTGGGAACGATTCCTGGCGATACAAATGCCTTTATTGCTATTTATTGTTTTTTTTTTGTGTGAAACACTCGAAACGCCTGAATACTGCGAACGAATTTTATTAGAAACTCTCGAGCCAGGCTTTCTTTACGAGTATCGTACAGACTCGCCAGGGATGGGACTTCATCACGGTCAATCTCGACAACCTCTTCGAAATACTCTTGTGCACCTAATATTTGCTAGAGTTTACGAAAGAACAATACCAGCACGCTTTTGGATGCGGCTGTTGTGGCATGGCGAGCACATGTTTGTGCTCGCCGTTTTCTCACGCCGTTGTCTCTGTGAGAATGGTGCCTGAGAGAAAAGTTGAGAATATCGTGGCACTTTATGACCAGCACTTGCTTTGCGACTCGGAGAGAATAGTTGGACCGTTAAGGTCTTTTTGGCATTTAGTCTGAGACTTCGGAGCAGTTAGTAACGTCTATGGATAGCATACTTACGGCTATATCGTCGTAGTATGCTATCCTATAGACGTACTAACTCTATTCAAATCGTAAACTCTATTCAAATCTATAGTTTTAGAAATTTGTCAGAGCTCTTTGAGCATCAGTGGCTGACGGCTGCCAACCTCGACTCCACCTTGGCGTATCCTATGTAAACAGTGTTTGCATATTAAAGCACCTATCCTTTAGTGGCAGACATGGAGTTTAATCCAGGATACTGCTTTGTTGCAAACATATCATAACGTCATGCTAAACATAATTCAAAACGTCCCGATTGCCTTGAAAACGGACTTTCGAAGACCTAGCCCTTAAGCTGTATGAGATATTCGGGCTGTACTGCGCCCCTGTATCCGCCGAGGTTGGCTGGTATAATTGTGTGCGTTTAGATGACCGAGGTTCGTTCTAAACGTAAACTTGTACCTGTTTCTTCGTCTTTCTTCGCGTTCAGCAATCATCCAGACGGCACACCAAGCTGTTTTAGACAGGCTACATCCGCAGACTGGAACGAAGTGTACTGTTTTTCTGACTGAAGGCCGCCTTGATTATAAGCTCTTGCCTTTCAGCTAAAGGTTTAGGATATTATCTTTGTCGCTTATAGTAGGTGTACAACTATTTCTAATTAAAGTCAGGGTTTGAATTCAAACAGTTCGTGGTGCATTGCGCAACAAATAGCTGAATGTATTTTTATCCGTTCATCGGAGTCAATGTTTCATCCTTTGGGAGATATCATTATCATTGTTCTTATTAATATTAATATTACTATTATTACGTTGTTTCAACGTTACAGTTGTGAGATGTGAATCGTTAATAATAATAATAATATTATTATATATCATTATTAGAAAAAAGGTATCTCTTGCGACCAGTCGTTTTCTCACCCATTTTTCGCGAATAAAGGAGCTTCTATTCTAGTCGACTCTAAAGAAAATGGTATCAAAAATCGGCATGTCTCCCGCCAGAACCAAACCTGCGTCCCTTGCTAGAATCGCCGGCTTCCACCTTAGTTTCGTCTTTGCTATTGTTACTTAACGTATCACTGTCATCATTACTACTGGTTAATCTGTCGATCTTAAAACAACGACAACGGCGACGACGACGACGATCACGATACGAAGATGAAAGAAGGTAGCCAGATAACTGGCCGCAAGTCGTGAGTTTTCTCTGCACGTGGCCGCCCAACCAACCAACCGACCCCCGACTCATAGCGTTCGATTCCGCCGTGTTCTCATCCATATGTTCGACTGTGTATCTGTTGTTCAGTTCCTCTGGTCGTGTCGTCTGAAATCTCTTTCTGTCTTTCTCTTTCTTGCCCTTCTTTCTTCCCCTATCTCTTTCTGTCTCGCCCTTACCATTGTTTGTTGCTTTCATTGCGGGGAGACAGAGAGAGAGAGAGTCGAGGGTAGTTATCGAATGCATTTACGAACGCTTGCACGGCCGCGGACGCCGGTGATAGCAGACAAAGAACGTAGCAACAATACGGGCATGACACGGCCAGAAGTAACGGGTGGTCTTCCTTCTATCAGCGCCCGCGTCCGAGCCGAAGTCTTGGGAGCGACCGACAGTGCACTAAGCGATACTGAAGTCAAAGCCTCAATGCCGTTGTGTTTGTTGTGCTGCTGCTGTTGTTGTTGTTGCTATTGTTGCTGCTGTTGTTTTGTTGTTGTTGCTGTTGTTGTTTTGTCGTTGTTGTTGTTGTTGTGTTGTTGCTATGTTTACTACTACTATTCTGTACCAAACAAAGTCGGTACTTGTACGAAGAATCGTCCTCTATCGAATAAGGGCATTATACCGTATCAGCGTTCGCAGCCGCTCTAGAAGCACTTCGAAATATATCTTCTTCATCGAAAGATTTAAATCACACGAAACCAATGTTTTTTTTGTGCTCGCTGAGTGACCAATGAAAGAATGTAAGTCAAGGGCTATGACGTAGACAAATGTTGCTAATCTGTTGTCAGGACAATGTACCTGAGACTCGGATGTCACGAAGTTTGGGTTCGATCCGGACACGACGATTTATTCAGCTAGGTGTCAAGCGTTTGTTTGTTTCCTATGTGGCCCAGTAATTCTGCGTGAAGGTTTTGCTTTTTACTCTTCCTATTATAACACAATTTTTAGCACCTCAATTCGTCAACGTCGCCGCTCCCGGCAACTCCCGCGAGCAGACGACTTTAGTATTACTAGATGTCATAGTTAATTAACGAAGCGATCAGGACCAACTGCTCATCCTCGCCACAAAATCCTTCGCATCGACAAAGGAAACCCAAGGACACAGCACAGCCTGGCCAGCGCGGTCAGGGACAAGGTGGCCCTTTTCGGAGATGTCGTTCGGCAAACGTGTAATGACGGATAGAGCCCGCTCTCAAATCGCTGCTCACAAGTT